>DWAP01003133.1:0-12411 GCA_018230625.1 Heliconius eleuchia
TATATATATATATATATATATATATATATATATATATATATATGTATATATATACCTTTTGCTTGTGTTATTTTATAGTCTTTACGAATACAAAAATTTGTGGTAATATTGGTACTGTGTTCAAAATCGATGTTTTTTATTTACTTTCACGCTCTATACCGCAAACATCAGGATGAGTAGAAGGAACTTAATGTTAAAGCTCGTCGTTTCTCGAGGCATTGCGAGGCAGTGGCAGAACTCAACATCACGTTTTGCCCTGTTGCCAGGGCGTCCTCGCACTGTAATTAAAATATTCAATAATTCACCCCCTTAGTGGGACTCGAACCCACAACGGTCATGTGTACAGTAGCACGCTGTGCCACTGCCCTAAAACTGCCTCAATGAAGGAATATTTATAATATTTTTTTTCATTAGAGTATAGTAGAGTAGTCAGAGGGATCTTACGAATATAGGAACCAGCACGACTCCCTCTGAGACATATGATTATCGATTAATATAATTGTTCATAGTACGTATCCATTTTTCTTTTATTTTTAATGCAATTAAATGAATAAATGAATATTATTTCGTAATTAATATAAATTTACTTGACTTTACTTTAAAAAATAATAAGCATTTTTCTCAAAACTTCAAAATCTCATCAGTGCTTTCCTCTCCTATCTGCAGGATACAACGGGAATCTAAAATAAGGAGATCACGTGTTTTACTTTCACGCGTCAAGCTTTTTTCGGTAAAGCCAAAATAGGCAAAAGGAACAAGTGGTTAAATTTTTTAAAACACCTACTTCTATACTTTGCACACAAATTGGGGACGTTGCACGTTAAGTGACTCACCCTCCGAATTAAGATCAAATAACATTTCGTTGAGTTCCGACTTTAAACACACAATATTTAAAAAAATTGGCAAAAAACAAACGAACCTCTACTTCTTCACTGTCTACTGGAGGAAGAGTGTCCCAACATTAGGTTCCCTTTGGCTCTGCGGGATATAGTGGGAAGCTGAAACAGAAATTTTTAAATTTAATGAATATATAACTTTTTTTTAACGTCATTTTTGTAAAGAAGGATCCTGGGAACATAGTGTTAAGACATGTCGTTCCCATTAAGACAATTTCGTTCCACTCTTCCCGTCAATTTCTAGAGGCATTACGCGTTAAATAACAGAACCAGAGCGAGGAAATGAGTATTAAATATTTCATTTCCTTGACGGGGTACCGAACTCACAACTTGTCGCATCTATAGTCGCACGCTTGTATTCATTGCCAAGACTGACCTCGAATTAACATATAAATACAGAAGGTTAAGTGACGTAACACTGCTCTGGTAGCGTAGAGTTGATAATTCAGGTAGAAAAAATAGAACGGAGTGTCTTAACACTAGGTTCTGACAGCCTCAGTGGACTTGCCTCCCAATGGGCGGAGACGACACTAAGATACTCGGGATCAAGCGGTTATCACTTCATTGATAACGGCTATATAACGACGCAATAATAACAAAATGCTTGTCAACTTTAGATTTTAATGCTTTTGATATGTTGTTATATATGGTCTTCGATGCTGTATTTCTTTTATGGTAACGAGTTCAACGCTTGCGCAGGTAGAATCTATTCTAATACAATAAAGCTATTTGTTTGATCACACTAATCTCAGGAGCTCTAGAACAACTGGTTGGAGTTGAAAATAAATATTTTTGAATTGGAGAATTAATTTTTGTGGAAGGCTATATTTATATAACCTTAATCACCTGCGGGCAGAGCTCCCTCGTGCATTTAGAATGTGTTATATATCATAGAAAATTCCTTTTATATTTTTTTTCTACACGTTGCATACCGGACATAGAAGGTTAGGCATTAGGAATCTGGGAACCTAGTATTAAGACACTCCGTACTTATGTTTTCGTTGAATTCTTTCGTTACTAGAGAGGAAACGAAAAAAAATAATATTTCATTCCCCCGAGTGGAAATCGAGTCCATAACTTACAGTCGCACGTTTGTACTCCTGCGCCTAGACGGCGTCGTGGAAAGGTTGTTTTATTATATATTTATAATAGTGTTAATCTAGCAAGTCTGCAAAGTGATGAAGATAATATAAATAAAATAATGAAACATTTACAATGCTATGAAAAAAAAGAAAAAATATTGACTTCTGCCACTTAAACCGCAATATCTCGAAAATGGATCTGGAAGTGGGGAGCAGAGTGTCCTAACACTAGATTCCCTCTGCCTACCTTATTGTGCAGGGAAAGCGAGAAGCTGTAACCGAAAACTTAATTCTTAAATCTAAACAAGATATAAAAAAGATAAGTTGAGTGACACGACACTTAAGTCTTTAAATCACTAAATAGTGGCTTTTCAAGTACATCAATATTGTAAGTAAATCATAAAAGCAAATATAGCGTTAGAGACTGAAACACGATTTAATATTTTAGCTCCAGTGCTATAGCTATAATATATAGCTTAGGTTGTAGACTAAATCGATGTCTACAGACAGTGCCCATGAAGATAGCTTATGTGGGACCTTTTAGGGAATAGTATTTTTTATAGTATATTTTGAAAAGCGGGGTAGAGAGGCGAGTGTGAAGACATTTGGTTTTTTTACTGACTCAAATTTTATTTTATATACATCGAGGAACGAGATTTTGCTGGGGGGTAGATACTCAGTGGGGTAGTGGTAAACAAGTTATGTAGGACAAAATATTTTAATTTTTTTATTATTTAAATTTGAAATGTATCTTATCTAAATGAAATCAAACCTCAAACCACAATTTAATAATTGTAAATTATTTATAATTCTTCACTTTAGCGGAGTACTGTTTTCATTGTCACCAGGTCACCACACCTATGTTTAAAACTAATGAAATTTATACTGCCTTTGAAGCTTATACTCCAAAAATAATATAATTTTCACAACGTCCTACAAAAGCTTTTCCCAGAGAGCGCCATCGCTGTCATCTCCCAGACCTCGCGCCCGTGGTCACCCTATAGCGCTACCTGCGCAATCTGAGGCACATTGTGGAAAATCAATAACTCTTGGATGTTACACGATAGTTCATTGTTAGTATAATCGTTAGATTTGCTTCCGTAAGGCGTGGCCCTTATGGGGTATAGGGGAGGGGTGGAATGAGGGGTACCGGTTATTTTAGGAGATTTTTGGGGGGCACAGTAGTGTTGTGCTGAGGTCGTTGTGGCACCACAAGCGTGTGACTATAAACACGACGTTTGTGGGTTTGATTACCTCCTGGAAATTAGCATTTTTTTAAAAGTCATATAATCTACGTCATTATCACAATTTTGACGAATTCATTGACGTTTGACGAAGCTTTGAGCTTTATACCTCACGAGATAGCCAGAACCGATATACATGCCCACATTCCTCGTGGCGGAGGGTTCTCATGATATTAACATGACCTTCCTCCAACATCATCGATATTGTGTTCCCGAAGGTTAACCGAGGTCTCTCCTGCCTCTCTTATCACTCACTCTTGCTGCATAAAACGCAATTATTTTTTTTCATTCACTCATTGTTCTTTATTCTCATTGTAACATGCTTAGTTGCCTAAATGTACACATATTGACATGTATTCAAGTCTTGTATATTTACATGTATAAAAGTCCTGAGGCCAGTTGTGGCGTAGGGTTACAAGTGCATGACTGTAAACGCGACTGGTTGTGAGTTCAATCTAAACTCGAGGAAATGAAACATTTATTTAAATTTATATTATCATTTTTCCGCTCTGGTGTCGAGGCAAAGAGCAGCGTTGAGTTCCACCACTCAACACGCTATACCTCCAGAATTCAATTAATAATGGAGAAGGGAGTGTCTTGCACTAGGTTCCCTCTGCCTACTTTGCTGTGTGCGGGAAACAGCGTGAAATTAAATAATAAGAGGAAAATTAAAGCGGATTGTAAAATTAAATGACTTGTATGTATTAAATTTCTCTGAACCTATGAATCAGTTATGATGAGCTCACTTAGATTAATATATTATGTACATGTATTACGACAGCGAATAGATATTGGCTTTGTGTAATGGTTACAGTGTCGATTCCAACAAAAAACAATGAATTCCTTCCGATCCCGAGGTGACGACCAAAATGCTTACAGACAGATGCCGTATGGCAATGGTTTAAGAGGATCTCTCCTTCTAGGAATTCTTCCTTCTAGGACCCAATGGCTTTCAGAGTATCGTTGTGCAGGGGCCCAAGCGTGGCCCAAGTTGTGGGTTCCATTTCCCATTCCACTTCCACTCAGGGGAAGGAAATATTTAATATTTTGATTTTCTCGCTCAGATAACGAGGCAAAGTGCGGCGTTGAGCTCCGTCACTTAACAAGCAATGGCTTATATGTTAGCTTGAAAAATGTTGGACGGAATGTTTTAAGACCGTTCATTCTTCCGAGTTTGAATCGAGCCCACAGCCGTCGTGATTACAATCACTGCGCCATGACGGCCATTTTTTTTTAAAATTAACTGTAATATTTGTAGCACTTAGTGTGAAAATATGCGCCTTATTTTTCTTATTTTTGTTTTGTTTACTATTTGTTTACCAATCATAAAACATTTTATGTGTACTAGAGGACTTGTTGACGCGTAAAATACGTGTTGCCATAGCAACGTATGTCATTTTATGCATAAATGTATGTGTGTATCAAGCAAATGGTAGTGTGCGTAACATTTAATTTAATCAATTAGTTTCATTTCCCCTGTCTAGTAAACAAGGCTCGGCGTTCAGTTGCACCACTCACGGGACGGAGTGTAATAAAACTAGGTTCCCTCTGTCTACTTGTCTATATGCGGAATACATCGTGAAGTTGAAAAAAATAATCTTAATGATATAGAGACACTTTTTTTACTGTCATGCTATATCCTGCACGTAGCAGGGTAGGCGAAGTCAGCCTGGGAACCTATAATCCTATCCTAATATATGTCCTCCATCCTCATTAATAAGCATCCATTCCTTATTTTCCGCCTACGTCTAAAGGACTTGCGCGTTGAGTCGCGAAACACAACGCAGAGTGAAGAAATGAAAATATTAAATATTTCATTGCCCCGAGTGGGAATCGAACCCACAATAATCGTACGCTTATGGTCCTCGAAATGGCCTTGATGTTATTTATGCGGGATTTTTTTTTGTCTTTTACTGCATGTGGAAAATCCCAGGCGGGAAAGAGAGTTCTTAATTAATGATTGTAGCAAAATATTACTGAAGTGGACACTTCAAATGAAAGATTAAGGTCGTAGTAGAGCAACGGTACATCGACTGGGGTGGTTGATTCGATTCTCACTCAGGAGAGTGAGTTATATTTTACCGTGTTCTGCTAACAAGATAAATGACGTTGAGTTCTGCCTTTCAACCTGCTACATCCCAAGACTAAGAAACGGAATAACAACGGAAAACGGAATATCTTAACATTAGGTTCTCTCTGCTCACCTTGTTATATACGGGATGCGGCGTGAAGCTAAAATAAAATAAAAATGAGAGTGATCTTAATAATATATAGTCATTCTTTTAACATTTTAAATTGTAATTCTGCACTTAGGAAAGAAAAAGACATTTTTAAAAAACGTATAAAAATTTAAACGTTGGAATATGAACTCTGAGAAACCGTCAAGGTTTTTATATGTTTTCTTAAAAAATAATTTGAGACTTTGCATGTAGAGTCCCAACTCAATGCCGCTTTATGTCTTATCAGAGCAGGAAAATAAAAATAATTCGTTTCCCTGAGTGGGAATTGAACCCACAACCATCGCGATAAAAGTGAGCAACACCAGTTTAATAAATCAATATAACATAAGATACAAGTATTTCAGTGAAAATGTATTATTTATGTAATATAGTCATGAGGACAGGCATGGTGCAAGGGCAAAGCGTGTGGCTGTTAGGGCGACCGATTGTAGGTTCAATTCCCACTCGAGGAAATATTTAATATTTTCTTATCCTCGGCCCTTCGTATCCTGGGTTACGAGGCAGGCCGCGGCGTTGAGTTTCGCCACTTAACACGCAATGCCTCCACAATTCGACGGATAGTAGGAAACAATAGCGCTTTAATATAAATAGTCTTATCATTTGGTTCTCAGGTTACCTCTCCCTACACTCCTATGTGGGGGATACTGCGTGAAACTAAATTTTTTTCTTTTAATAACGTGTTGTGATCCAATCGATTTCCTTTCTAAAAAAATTGTTTCAAGGAAGATACTGTATCGCAGTGGGTCAGCAACTGACTGTGGGTACGAAGGTCGTGCTTTCAATCCCCATTCTTATTAAGAGGATTATACTTAAACTATTTTATTTTTTCTCTCTGATAATTGCATTGGCATTGATTTCCACCACTCATTACACAATATATTAAATCAGTCAATGGAAAGTGAAAAACGGTTAACACTATTTACTCGTCTGCAGGAAATATTATTGTTTGCTTTATGAAAAAAAATATGCACTCTACCTAACCTACCTTACATGTGTTTTATCTAAGTTTGGCTAAAAGTATATAGCATGAAGCTCTATTTTTTCGCTTCGCCAAAAAATATGGAGAGCTCCACTTAAAATTTCAAAGCGAAGCTAAAATCGTAGCATACAATAATTATAATCACATATAAGATATTTAAATGTGTAATTGAGACACGCCTTATTGCATATATAGCTGTTTAATGCAATGTTCTATATATACTGCCTGTTAGTTGTTACTATGCGTATTGAGCGACGCGTCTTTCGTTTGTGGTGGTCAAAAATCGACTCTACATACGAATGTTAAAGTTTAATTTCGTATAGTAGAGTCAGCAGTCGCGGCTGTGAGTGTATTGCGCCTGTGTGCGCGCCCTGCGTCGATGCAGTAAGCCCTAGGTCAGTACACCGATGCAATCGACTCGGTGCATCCGCGTCGACGGTTAAAAAACATCAAAAATCATACAAAATCTTAAAAGGAAAGGTTAAAAGTGACCAAAAATCAACTCCTTGATGGTTTCTAATTTGAAAGTCGTGCAAAATGCAACGACGCTACGTAGAAAGGTTAGTACTTTCCAATTTTTGAATTCGGTGCCATATTATAACGCCATTTTGAAAATCCTCTTTGTTCGTTAAACATCTGTCGTTTTAATCGTTATTTTTTAGTTTTCTTATAGTTATTAATAATAGATTAATTAAATTAAACAGACTATTGCACAGCTTGATGTAGATCGATATGTGTCTACGCCCACCATTGTCTGTCACTAGTCTAACCTCCATCATTTCGACATAAAAACTTATAAAAATTGTTGAAAAATTTCTAATTATTTATTATTTTTGGGTTAAAAAAGCGGATTTTCGACTAAAATTAATGTTATTACGTCACATAAGATGTGCGCCATTTTGAAAACGACTCCGCGCCCTCACGACGATTACTTGTATATAATATTTATATACTTACCTGTGTTTTAAGAAAATTGTCTAATTGTTTCAGTTCTAGTTGTAAATAATATAAAAAACGTAAATTATTAGCTTTCTAAAACTTTCTTTCTTCACATTATGCAGTTTTAAAGTATAGAAATGAAATATCTAAGATCGGTTTAAATCCGAAGAGTTATGAGACACTCGGGGGAATTAATTAATTTCCTGGCTCTGCTGACAAAATAATGTAATGATTTTCAACATCTGGAAAAAGTTAAAGTGCGGGGGAACGGAGTATCTTATCACCATGTCTTTTCTACAAACCCTTTCTACTCGTCGAATGTATGTATGTGTGGGAAACAGCGTGAAGCGAAAAGAAAATGATTATTTTACACAATAACTGGACACAAAATAAAATTAAAAATAAGAAACTCTTTTTCACATTAAAATTTTCTCGAAAATATGTTCTTTCTTAATGACTGATATGATTATCTTTATACTAAAATGAAAAAATCTTAGAAATGCATTTTTTTCGCTTCACGCTGTATGCCGCATATAGCAGGTTAGGCAGAAGGAACCTGGGAACCTAGTATGAAGACATTCCGTTTCCACTAAAACACTTTCCTTCCCCATTTTCCACCGAATAGAAATACATAATTTATAATTTTACTAATACTGAGTGACTGACAAACAACGCATAAATGAAACTATGCGATGTAGAGCGCTGAATTTTTGGGAGTGTAGAGAGTGCTAAAAGAAGATTTTTCCAAAAAATGTACGTCTTAAGTATAATGACGTCCATGCAAAGTTGGTAGTGACAACTAGTATATCTAAAAAGAATAAATAAATTAATGGGCTTAAAGCTGGCTTCCACAGTCTCCGCTGTCTCCTATGACAGGGTAAGAAAGGAGACCCTAGTGCTAAGACACTCCGTTTCCTATTTAACACAGAATTTTCGAGCCATTACGTGTTGAGAAGTGGGACTCAACGCCGCGCTTTGCTTCATTAATAATACGAACAAATGAAAATATTAAATATTTTAATCATTGGGTGGGAATCGAACCATCGCCATTATGATCTCAGTCTGTAGAAGAATGTGCCAATAAATGGAATGGTGAGTCCTTATACATATTAAAGTACTTCTGACTAAATACGTGGAAAGTTCCCTTGGGCAGGTTCCCTTCGATAATAATTTGTGAGACTCGATTACAGTCGACTGTTGAAAGTAATCTATGCTAGTGGTTAAATTGTAAATACATTTAGTACTAGTTGTCTGTAGGTACATCCCGCAAAAACACCTGATAAAAACTTATAACTTTAAGTATGGAGCAATAATCACCCACCGCATGTAAAGCGTTAACGCGATGGCTATAAGTTCGATTCTCATTCCGGGGGATTTCATTTTTTTGTGCTGCTAGTTACAAGATAATGTGCGTAATTTCTCAAAAATTGTGATGCGTGTGGGGAACCATATTACGTTCCCGCTGCCTACCCTGCTGTATGCGGGATGCAGATAGTGAAGCTGATAAAAATATTTTATTTAATTGTGATTGTAGACTTGTATTGTTATCGTATAAACGTTTAACCCTTATTATGAAAAAAATAAATAAAAATACATAGAGCTAAAACGGTTTTTTGTCGTTACACAGTATACACATTTTTAAACAAAATAAACCTTTATGTTAATTCATAAAGTGGAGAATACAAATCAGTTTTTGAAATTGTCAAAACCTTCTGATTATACGTATTATACTTATCGTTTTTTTATCTCTCCTGAGAATTTACAAACAGAAAACGCACAGACAAAATTACTGGAGCTGGAAAAATTACATTTGGCATATAGGGGAAATTAGGGAAGGATTTCTTGAAAGTTTCTTGAAAAACTAGATTTTCCATTGTACGTCTTAAAGTCTATTAAATTATATTTACTACTTTAACGGAAATATAAAATCAAAACTTTATTGAAATGAAATGTCTGAGTGAAATGAGAGCAGAACTCGTATAAAACAGTATTAAAATGTGATCTACGTATAATAATGTATCAGCGTCCAGATGTCAAGGGTCGATGCACCGCGATAACGCTTGCAAAGTGCAATCACTAGCTATATAGCTATATATATAAGTCAATATTGTTTTGATATTCCTTAAGTCTGGATAATTAGATGATATATAGGAAAAGGAGTGTGTAATAGGTTCCTTCTGTAACCTGCTGTTTGCAGGATACAGATTGAATCTAAAAAAAAAATAAGATCTTTTTAATTCCTGAAAGTTCCAACTTTACGACAAACTTTTCATTCTCATTATATCATTAAATGAGTTGGATTATTTAAAAATAAATGAAAATTCTCATCTTTTCTAAACCTACTGTTAAGAAACACTGTTCTCTACTTTTTTCAGACATTCGTGACATTGTGCGTAGAGTGACGGAACTCTACGCCTCAACTAAATACTGTAATGTCTCGAGTCTGGGTGAACTGGAGAGTGTAGGGGAGTGTAACATGACAGTAGATTCATTCCTGTGTACCATAGGGTTGGGATATGGCTGCGCTTTTCTTAAAATAGATAAAATATTATTTAATTATTAACTCTAAAAAGAAAAAGAAATAGAGGCCAATCGTGAGTTCGATCCCCACTCGAGCAAATGAAATATTTATTTAAATTTATATTTTCATTTTTTTGATGAGAGATTTGAGATTTTTTTTTGTTGAGTTCTGCCACTCAACACGCAATGCCTCCAGAACTTTGCGAAAAATGGGGAACGGAATGTCTTGACACTAGTTTTCCTCTGTCCTTAATTATTTTTTTATTAAAAAGATGTTGTAAGTATAACATTTACATAGGATGCAGCACATCGACGTGACTGACTCACGCACGCTACTTGGTCGCTGTAAACACTGCCTTGTACTGGCATCACTCTTTTCATATTTATTAATCTATACCAAACGTATAAAACTCAAAAGTTAGTTTTTTTTATTATTTGGAAAACAACTTCCCCTCCCTGGTGCCCATGTCTTTTTTTTACGTTTTTTTTCTTACAATTAGAGTTAATAATATACAAATTTGTAAAAGACCTACATACATATTTCTAAGGTTTCTTATAAAATAAAATTCCTTCACTAGTAGTAGTAGGGTAACGTAACAATTTTTTAGTGCTTTTATTATTTATTTTTATTTCTATAATGACTTATTTTTTGACAAGTTGATTGAACGCGATAATCTCAGCCTCTTGGTTTGATTTAAAAAAATATTTTTGTGTTGAATAGTCCTTTTATCGAGAAAGGCTCGAGGCTATATTACATCACGATCATTGTACCCGCGTTCAAATTTACATCATATTATTATTATCATTTATTATTTTATTTTTCAGAACTGTTAGTATCCGCAAGTAAAAGTTATCTGATCCATATATAAAAACTGTTCCGTTACCGAATGACAGACAGACAACGCACAAACTGAATTTCACCAACCACTCTCTACATTAAAAAACGTGAACCAAGCGTACCCACGTTTGGGAGCAAAACTGAAGTGGGCTCTGTTCCAATTAGGGAAAATGAATTGTTTTTCTTATCTCTTTTTCGTAAAAAGACAATTTGCGGCACTGATGAAATCATCAGAATGTCTTAACACTAGGTCCTCCCTACCTACCCTTTATCTGAGATATAGCGTAAAGCTAACAAAAAAATATTACGATATTCTTCATTGTTAGCCCACTTTCATTATCGCAAAAATATCGTCTCAGTCACTCAACCTACATTTTTTAATAATGTTTATTTATATTAAAATGAAGTCAAGTGGGGGGTTTCAAGTATTTATTCGTTTACTCAATACATTATTTTTATAGCTAGCCTAGCGTCTCAGTCCTAGGTTCTCGTCGCTCGTCCTACCTTATTACAGGTGGTAGAGGAATCCTGGGCGCAGCTTGAAGTTTTGTTTTAGTTTAAGGCCTCTTTTAAAGCTTTCTAAATTTAGGAATTTTGGAAAAGAAAAAATAATAAAATACCCAGAGTCAACGTCGCTTATTCACTCCAACAGTGGTTTCCACCACATTTATACTTTGTGCCATATTATCGGAGACGCTATCAAAATTTATATGTAGTTTCCGTATACATTCACATAATAATTTAACTTGTTTTTACTTTGCTGCACCAAATGAGCATTATGCTAAGTTACTAATACGTAATAGACTATCAACCATTACTAATTCTGGATGGAGTTTATAAGAAATGTAACTAATACATATATACATACACATCGTATCTACATAATCTATATAAAGTAAATAAAAATCCATAAAACTTATAGACGCAGGGTCCGCCACACACACAAGAAAAAAAAGGCAAATACCAAAAAAAAGCCGTTAACCATTCGTTGCGGCTGCAGCTTAAAAAATGAACCAATGGTGAATAAAAAAATAGACCAATAGAAATTGATCTAGGAGTGCTCAGGATGCGCAGTGCGGGCCAATCGGATGCGCACGCGCAGGCGCCCTACCACTGGCCCTTAAGTTCCTAGTCATATTCGTCTTTCCCTTTCTTGGCTTTTAGTTGAGCTTAATGTTGGGATTAAAATTTTTTGAGTTGGTTTTAAAGTTGAGGTATTTTTATGAAGCTTAAAAGCTTTTTGGGATGATTTTGAGATTTGAGCTCTTTTTGTAAAGGTTGAGAATCATGTTTTTTATGGTTTTTTATGCGTGTGTAGGATATTACAAATGTGGATGTCTTTTGTTGTATTTTATCAGATTTAATGTAAATTCGTTAACTGTATCGTCTTTTTTTATTTGTTTTTAATCGTTGTAAAAAATATTGTAAAAATAAAAAAAAACATGATACAAGCTTCAACAAAAAAAAATGTATAGACATCGGTAATGTATAGACATCGGTACAGTAAGCATGCCTTTTTATATTATTAATGAAATGAAAATATATAATAATAAGGATTTTTGGAAAACAATTTAGAAATTCTACATTTCTACATTTTTATTTCAATTCACAGTAACATAAAAATATCAGCTTCACGCTGTATCCCGCACACTGCAGGGTAGGCAGAGGGAACG
>DWAP01003134.1:0-12407 GCA_018230625.1 Heliconius eleuchia
CACAACCAGTCGGTTTTACAGTCACACTTTGTGCCACTGCGCCACGACTGGCCTAAATATTGATATTATGACAATTTATAAATATTTTAAGCTTTTATTGTATTTTTATTATTTCACTGAAAAATAACCGTTTTTTTACATTTTTTTATCAATTATAAAATTGCTATCAATTCAAGCCTTATAAGATATAGATAGAGTCCAACCCCATTTTCTACTAAACTACAACGACATATGACTTATATTAATAGTTTCATACAGTTTGATATAAAAAAATTAAAAATATATATATATTTGAAAAGAAATAGTTTTCAAAACATTAACAAAAACAAGTTTTAAGATATTTTAAATAAATCAATCTAACTGCGCATTGATCTATGATCTACATATGTACTTTGTCTCCAATAGTGAATACCTGTTCTTTAACCCAAGGCAAGCTTTTGTTAAATAACTTAACGTATTTTACGAGAAAACCAGTGATTAAATATATGTATATATATTCAATATTGACAATTTACAGAATGAACGGCGCGTGCGGCATCTTACCACAAACAATAAATATATCTTCGTGTATTTACGAATAAGACTTAAAATATATTTTTTTAATTTGTTTATTTATATGGATGTGTCACACAACGATGTGTGATGGTAATCATTACGTACAGTTAATAAAAATTAATTTAAAAAAATCGTACCCATTTTGTAGTTTCATGAGGCAATCTTTTTATTAAATAATTTACTTTCGCGAGGCCGTCGTGGTACCGTGGAATAAGCGTGTGAATGTAGTCACGATGGTTGTGAGTTGAATTCCCGTCCGTAAGAGTTACACGTCCGTAATATTTTCAGTTCTTCGCTCTGGTTACAAAACAAAGCGTTCAAGCCCTGGAGTTTCATTCAAACAAACATTCAACTCGCAATGCGTCGAGGAACGACGGAACGTGGGAAACGGAGTGACGGACAGGGAACATAGTGTTAAACTAGGTTCCCTCTCCATACCCTACAGTCGTCTCTAGTGTGGCCGAATATCCCACACTTCTCATTTTAATACTAGCCCGACAGTGTCGTAAATGCCTCTAAGCATTCATACCGAGTGATTTAAGTAAACAATAATTACGCGGTTCAATCGGGCGCATCGTGTCGACTCCATCGCGTTGTGTTACACTGTATTACAACCTTTTCAAAGAAAAAACTATAGAGAAACGTAAAATAGAAATGATATATACTTATAATATAATTCACTGTTATTTAGTGATGCGCAGGAGCACAAGCGTGTGAACACGACAGGGATAAGGGTTGTGGATTTAATTTCTACTCGAAAAAGTGAAATATTTGATAAGAGATATTGAGAGATATCGAAGAGTTGATATTTTCATTTCTTTTTTTTTTCATTTATATTTATATTTTTTCGCTCTGGGGTCGAGGCAAAGCGCGGCGTTGAGTTCTGCCACTCAGCACACAATGCCTCCAGAATTTGGCGGAAAGTTGGGAACGCAGTATCTTATTAACATTAGGTTCCCTCTGCCTACCCTGCCGTATGCGGGATACAGCGTGAAACTCAAAAAAATTATAATATGATCATAATGTATATAGTAAAGCAATATTTTCATGTTCGAATTCGAAAAAAAACACGAATATTGACAAATATTGGTAATATTATGTTGTAAAGTACATATACTGACCTGTAGATGTGTAAAGAATGAATGTCCATGTCACAATGGTTTTCTAAGCAAATACTAGAATTTATTATTTATTTTGTACCAACAAGCACAGAACACACTAAAGACATGTCGCTGTTTTCCCATTGAAATGTTAGACATTATATTTATAATTTTCTATAATATAAAATCGAAATCAATCTAGGAAACGAATTTTGCATCCTTTACCTATGCTATAATAATTCAAGGTTCGAATCCTACTCCAAATTATTTGTTTTATTTACTTGGATGTTTCCTTAAACTCGATTAAAAACATTTTCAATCTTAATTTTTTGTCTAATTTTATTAAACATTAAAGGTATATTGAGGAAGTGACTAAATTTTTATAACTTCCTGTCTTTCAACGTTCCCAATGTAAACAGTGCACGGTGTTTATCTTCGCCTTACCAGAAGTTAGCTATTTGATCGTAATAGCCGAACAAACATACAAAGTGGATGTAATGTGACACATCTCGGTTATTTGCTTTGCTTAATAAAACAATGGGCGACGTTCAATTTAAATGTAACGATTACTTCAACATACGATATGTAAGAAGGTTGAAAGTTTTTTGTTTTCTAATATTAAAAAGTCTTAACTTGCTCTTAGAATCCAGTCGTGATGTTGGAAATGAAATATTTAATATTTTCACTTCTTATCTCTGGTATTGAGGAAGGATGCTAGAAAAATTGGTTTTAATAGCTTATTTTGAGTATTGTAAATCGCATCACAATACATGTATTTTAATTTGTCTATAATTGAAAATTTCAATGTTATTAAAAATACAAGTAACAGACGAACGCTTAAAAGTTTTATAATATCACAATTAACTATCTTCAATACTTGAAATATTTAAAATCAGTCTTATTTTAAGATATCAATTACACATTTTCTTTATTTCGTTACTTAACACGCAATATCTAAATTTCCGGCAGTAAATATAGAGCTGATTGTCTTAACTCTTCATCCTCTCAGCTAAGAATACGATGCTGTAAGGACTACTGTATGTTAGTTTTTTAAACATAAACAATTTATAAAATTTACTAATCTTTACTATGAAAACTTTTACTCTTAAACAATACTTTTAAAACTAATCTAAGAAAATAAGATATTTCGTACATAATTTTTTAAAATTTCATACAACTTCATTATTAACTTATTTCTAATTATGACAAAACCATAGAGTCGTTTACCTCGTGATCTATTTCCGAGGAGTTTATCTGAACGTTATCTTCCATATCTGACGATAGTACAAAAGTTTCTTCACGGCGTATAACGGTTGTATTGTGCAATGTTTGCGAATTGTTCTCGCGTACGATCTTTTACACTTTACTCATTAATATTAACTTGGGTAATTTTATTGAAATTATATTTAAAATTTAAATATTCTAGGCCAGTCGTGGCGTAATGGCACAAGGATGTGACAAGACGCGACAGGATTCGATTCCCATTCGAAGAAATTAAATATTCAATTTTATAATATAATTTATTATTTTATTCTAGTATTAGCTATTAGCTATGTCTACCCTGCTACATGCGGGATACAGCGTGAAGCTGAAAAAAAAACATATTAAAATCAAAATCAAATCAGCTTCACGCTGTATGTAGCAGGGTAGGCAGAGGAAACATAGTGTTAAGACACTCCATTCCCCATTTTTCGCCGAGTGCTGGAGGAACTCAATGCCGCGCTTTGCCTCACCAAAACAAAGAAATGAAAATATAAATTTCCTCGAGTGGGGATCCAACCCACAATCTGTCGATTTTACAGCCACACTGTGCCCCTGCGCCACGACTGGCCCCTACTTACTAAAAAAACATATTAATCACTTAATTTGACTGGAAAACTTTCAAGAATGCCATTCAAACATGTGAACGCCTTTATTTAAATAATTTACGAGCTGAGATCACATTCAAAAATAGCTTAATACAATTGTCTCTAGTAATTAGTTAATTGGTATGTTGCTTCTAGGGACCTCATAAATTTGAATTATAATGAGTTTTAAACAAAGTTCCAGGCTTTGTAATTATAGAAGCTGTATCAAATTAACAATGTATCACATGGCGTGACACTAACCTTATTTCTTTTATCAGAATGTATAGTAGAAAAGTATTTATTAAAATGTATTTAATCTAATCTTGTTTTTGTGCAAACTAAATTTGTGCTTATAATTTTTAATGTTTCCATGTCAATTTTACAAGCTATAATTAAAGCCGATGTAGCTGATGTAATGCAGCGTTGAGTTTCGCCACTGAACACGCAATATCGCGAATATTGGTTCGAAAGTCAAAATAGGAGTTTCTCGACTAAGTTATATGTAGAAAAGCGTGAAGCTGCTTTCTTTACTTGTTACTTTTATGTAATATTACTGTAAATAAAATGATGTCCGCTCTTTTGTGTGTATTTCATTATGAAATTTTTCTTCTTATAAAGCTCGGTTTAAATTTCTTGCTAACGAAACGGACCGTTAATTTCGCTAAATGAGCTTTTGTGCCGAAGCTTACTTGAACGTTGAAGCTTAAGACCTCGTGTTTAACGTTATCATTAGTGAAACTATTGTAAATATTACTTATCTTAGTTTTTTGCAAAAATAAAAATATTATATTATAACGCAAATAATGTCACACATCAACGTATAATTTAAATATTTGCGTAACGTTTAGAAATTTGTTCCTGAGTTATTATACAAGATTATGGATGCATTTTAATAGTAAATTTTTATTACTTAATACATGCAATCACAATCACAACTGATTGTGAGTTTCGGAAAAAAAAACTTCACACTCGGGTAGGACAATGTTCTTACTATCTATTAATCTGTATGCAGCATGACACCGAGTCAACTTAGACAAAAATCTATCCAGTACAAAAATGTAAACTTCTTCAAATAATTCACATCGGATATATTAAAGGATTCAGGACGCAACATTTGCCAGAATCGTAGATATACCACATGTATATATAAAATATTAGGTTAAGAGCGTGCAAATCGGTCGTAACGATGTCCCACTCGTACAAAGCCAGCGATGCGGCGCCTGCGCACGCTTACGGCAAAATAAATCCATTGATTTATGATTTAAATTCTATTCGTATAGATAACTGCAATAATTGCATTCAACCCATTAGCATATATACCTGTGGAATATTTATTACGGGCGGTGTATTTATATTCTAATCGAGGGTACTTTGTAGATGGCGCTGGCTACGCTCTAAATCTAAACGGTTAATTTCAAATAAAATCGTGTTAGTGTAAATCCTTGTTTATGGTACTACAAAAATTGGCACTATTTAATATAAATTATATAATATCTGTCTGTCTGAATATCTCAAAAATATATATTATTATTCGACGTAAAGTTACAATTATAAGGCAGGCAGTTCAGTATGCAAATTAGTAAAATAATTAGTTTAACCTGTATTTATAGAAGAATTTAACATAATTATCATTTAATACATTATTTAAATTATTTTAATTTACAATAGTTTTGGATTTCGAAACCGTTTTTTGTAAGTTATTATATAAAGGTACGCAAATATTTATTTTATTCACACATAATATAAAGCTGGATACGTTGGTGTCTATAAGTGACCGAAGCTACTTATTAACGTTAATATAAAAATATTATAACTAAGTACTTGTTGGTACTTATTTATATTAAATGTTGAATGTAATGCAAAAGTTACACGATCGCTCACAATCCTACCTTACAATATGATAGCTGATGTCTAAAAAATAATTACAAAATGATAAAGTTATTACCTATTTAAGTCCTACGCCTAATAATTTGTATGAAAATTTAAAATTATACCTTTAAATTACTGTTTGTTTTACTAGCACACTGTGATTTTATCCTAGATAAATTATATAAATCATGAAATCAGATTGAAATCAAACTAGATAGTAATCATGTGGAAATTACGTACTACAGAGTTGATTTTAAATTTTAAATTAAAATTAAATGCATCAGAAAGAATCAATGTTTCGGAAAAACTAAATGAATAACGTTATACGGATGTAGGAAAGTAGATTGTTTGGTAGACATTTTTGCCTTTTATCGGTATTTCGTATAATCTTATTTCTAAAACAATTTATCTTATTCTTAAAAAATGTTACGTCTATAATAACTGCCCAATAAATTAATAATAATTGAACCAATTAAACAAAAAAAATTAAAACTAAAGGTCATAAAAATATCAAATCAAAATTTGAAATAAACTTAGCTCATGTCGAATTAAAAATATGAGCATCGATTTTTAAAATTTAATTGGGTGAAATTACATATATCGTTTTTGCTTTGAGTTAGGAGAGTTTTCTGTGTCAACCATTACTATTAATATTATTCTTAGAAATTTTCACATGGAGCAAGAGCCAAACTCTTTCTGCTCAACGTCGCTCAATACATACTAGCAACAATTTGTTACTTTAGAATGTCACGTACCGGATAAATTGTTATCTCGATGAAACAGAATTATAAGTGTTAAGAAGAATTCGTTACGGATTTATAGCTTTAAGCTACTGAGCGTGAGGCTGGCAAGACTAACTAATTGTCGTTATATCTTGGAAGATTTTACTTTAAATAATTCATTTCTCCGATTGGGTATCGAATACACAACCGTCACATGCGACTGCGCCACGACAGCATCAAACTTACAACCTTTAAAGCATTAATGTTTGTTATAAAAAATTCTATATCAAATTAGTTATCCCAATTTCATTGAATTAAAATATGTGAATTAAACTGGACAAGCGCGAGTCGGACTCGCCCACCGAGGATTCCGTACAGAAATTGGAGTTCTTGAGTTGTTTCTGAAATTGAAGCTCAGCTTAACCATTGCCCTTTCATCTGATACCTCACTTGAACTAGCAGCTTTAGTACCAAAGGTTGCCCCCGTTTTAAGACTATCATTTTAAAGACTTAACCGCTAATGTTTAAGTTTTCGGATTTTATCCTGAACTAGTATTACCAAATGTAGTATTGCCAAATTCTAGGTCAACCAAAAGTACAATATGAATTTTAACTCCCTTGATAGTGTCGAAATTTGCCTTTTTTGTAATGTAAACGGCCAATTATCCAATAACAATCTATCTTTTTTTCATCAAATATGATTTTCCAGAAAGTCGTGGGATCGTAGATCTAAGTATATTTATAGTTTAAATTTGAACTCGATGTCTCTATGCGTTCCCTGATATAGACTCTTAACAGATAAATAGAAAGACGGACAACGAAGTGATCTTAAAAAGGTTCCTTTTTCACTTAAAAGAAACGTACTTAAACTCTAAAAACTTCTCTACGCTGTATCCCGAACACATAAGAGTAGGCAGAGGGAACCTAGTTTTAAGACCCTCTGTTCTCCATTTTCCGCCAAATTCTGGAGGCAATACATGTTCACTGGCGCGACTCAACGCCGCGCTTTGCCTAGACACCAGAAAAAAGATATGAAAATATAAATTTCAGTAAATATTTCATTTACTCGATGGGGATCGAACTTATAACCAATCTCGTTTACAGTAACATACTTGTTTACATATAACTGCGCCACGACGGGCCTCAATTAAAATATATACCTAGTTAATTTAACGTCCACTGATTTTTATTAATGAACAGCTGTTCAGAGATCACCCAAAATATATTATTGGCAATTAACATCGAAGACAATGGCAACTAAGTACAAACTAACCGATTTCCTTCGGTTATTATTCCAAGGGAGTGGTGATGGGGACGGTATTCGCGTCACGAATATCTTGATGTCATATTATGTGACTGTATTAAAGCATTATCAGATTAATCTTAAATGCACTGACATTAAACTTTAAATGTTAATATAATTCAATAAAAGTATCATTAACAATTATTAGTTTGATTTTTTCGTGTAAAAAAATATAATAAATGGTTATTAGGGTCCCGCACCTCAAAAGAGAAAAACGGATTATCAAATATATATAAACATTATTATTACACAAAAAACAATTATGAAATATTACATTTATATGTAATATTTAATTTTCCTTGAGCGAATATCTATTATCGTTAATTTAAAGAACGGAAACCAGAGTCTTGATGACCGGTTACACGCCTCACCACCTCAGCCCCCAATCTTGTTAGTGATTGAGACGAATTACAACAATTAGTTTTATGGGTCGACACAAAGGGTTGATCTTATCTCTATTTAAACAAATAAATGACTTACCACAAGCTACTGCAAATTTACATGAAATAACAATCACCATCTTATTCATTAACTCGTTTAATTAAAAAAAACATTGTATTAATTTAGAAATAATTTACGGCAATTTATGAACATAAATTATGTATAAGAGAGACAATTCACATAGTGTTTTAAAAGGTTTTCGCCATTAATTAATTATTTTTTTGTTTAAATATATTGTCTATTGAATACAAATTGGATTTTTTTTTGTTGTTTATATTTTTTGTAAAAATATTTTTGCTATGATTTTTTTTGTTCTGTTGTCTAGTCTAGTTTATGTCGTCGTTGTTGTGAATTTAGAATATCTGTACTGGAGATGTGGATCACACTTGTTATGCTTAGAGCTGGTTAAACGGGATTGCAACTTCCTTTTTAATTTTTAGTAGTACTATAAATTTAATCATAATCTTAATATATTTTGTAGAAGAAATGGACATTCTAATAACACATTATACATTTGTAGCTTTTTTTCAGTAAGCATGAAGGAAATATGAGAAAATCAGTTGTTGGTGTGGTTCAGGTTCAGGGTGCGTCTGTCAATGTAGTATCTGAAACATTTATATTTAAGTTTTTACTGTTTGGCCGTTTGTCGGAGTGTTTGTTTTTCTGTACGTTTGTACACGCTAATTTCAGAAATGGCTCAATCGATTTCTAATATCTGGCAAAAATATATTAATATAAAATATTTTATTGTAAATTGCAAAAAATGTCTTAATTTATAGAATCAGCTGAAGCTTTACTTTTCAATATATAGGTATTGGTTTTAAAATGTAAATATTATTAGAAAACAAGAGTAATTCAGATTAGTAAATAAATAATTATGTAGTTCAAGCGCGCGAAGCCACGAACCAGTCACCAGTCAAAAAATATAAGTTTTATATTTATTTATTTTTTGATTTTTGGTCATTTGATTTTTAAAATTTGAGTTACATCACTTTTACTCTGATCCTGAAACGTATCTAATTAGTATCAAATTAGTACTATTAATAGAAATTCCAGTTATATAACCGTGAACGAATCATGTACGGTACTTAACGCTCGCTATTGCAGTGCATTTACCTTTGAACTGATATGAAGGTTAAACTTTCTTTCTATTAAGAGCATAACTAATATCTAATAGACAGAGGGTGGAGAATTAAGACACATCATCCTTATTATTATAATGTCATCATTTAAATGATATGGACTAATAGTATTTGTTTGACTGTTACGTTTTTCAGAGAAATTATTTAAGTAAATAAATCTTAAAGTAAAGACCTTGCTTTCTCCACTTTTCAACTTTCTTTTTCTTTCAAATGTAATGAGATAAAATGTATTAATAAAAATAAATAATATTATAGAAAAATAAGTGATAAGGAACAAAACCCGTTTTTATTAGTACATACTGCAGATTTTTTTGTTTCCACGAACTGGTACGATATGTCAACCCGTGATACGTACGATTGCTCTGTTAAATGAAAATTTTGTCACAAAAAATTATCATTTTGCATGGCACCTCGAAATGGTTTTATGCCTTGCTACTTTTTTGTGTAGGGATTTGCGAATTAAAAAGTTTACGTGAACAATCAAATAAAAATTTTAGTACCGTCGTGGCGCAGGGGCACAATGGTGTGTCTCTAACGTGACGGTTGTGGTTTCGATCCTCATTTGAGAAAAGAAATTGCTATTTATTAACATTTTTATTTCTTCCTTCTGGCAAGAAGGCAAAAACCCGCTTACGCAATGCCTTGAAAAATACGGTGGAAAGTGGGCAAGAGTGTTTTAACACTAGGTTCTCTCTGCCTACCTTGTAATATGCGGGATACAGCGTGAATCTGTTTTAAGGGGTTCCGTATTTTTTAAGGTAAAAGAAACCCTTAGCAAGTCACTTTATTGTCCATCCGTCCGTCCGTCTGTCTAATGAAGCTGGAAGTTATCAAGTTAAAGTTCAAATTATATATCTATCAAATTTGATCTACGGTCCCTTGATTTCCTCAAAAACACCAATTTTTACATTTACTTAAAAAAAATATGTAAAAAATAAAAGTCTTAAAAAGGAAGGCAAAATTTTGTATTAAAGCCGTTTGTTCAAGTGAGATATCAGATGCAGGGGCTCTAGCTATGCTAAACTAGAAATTTAGAAAAACCTCGACCGTGACTAAATTAGCGAGACCTCTAATTTTTATACGGAACCTTCGGTGGGCGAGGCTGACTCGCGCTTCTCCTGTTTTTTTTAATGTTAGTTCTTTAGCACTTTAATATTTGTCCCTACTTTTTGGCACTTGGCAATAAAAAACTTTAAACAAAATGTCTATCAAAGAAGACTAAACAAAGCAAAAATACGCTAGACTAAACATGTGTAACTAAAGATTATCGAACAATACTCAATTGATATTTATTTAGTACGATTGATCATTACGAAAAGTTTATACGTTACGAATGCTTTGGAGTTTTCTTTAATTTACATTGTTTTTTTTTCAGTTTCACATGTATCTCACATATAGTAGGATTAGCAGAGGGAACCTAGTGTTAAGACTCCTTTCCCCACTCACTGCCAAATTTTTGAGGGGTTGTGTGTTGAGCGGTGGAACTCAACGCCGCTCTTTGCCTTGTTACCAAAACGTTTACAGTCACATGCGTGAGCTACTGGGCCACGTTAAACGATACACCGGTGTAAAAATTGTAAAACTAATGTTTAAAAGTTATTTATTATAATATTAGGTTGGACTAGTAATCCATGTATCATTTAACATAAGGAGACATTAATATTTAGAACTAAAAATTTGAGACACTGCTTGAGTTGCAGAACTTAAGAATTTATAACTTGTACTTTGGAACTTGTTTAACAGTATAATATAATTGAAATCGTCACATGATATAAGAATCAACAATGAACGCATCCTTTTTAGGAACGAGAAAATCAGTCACACGCTCGTGCTCCAAAAAAATGTTATACAATAAAAAAAAATATTTGTAAAAACAAAAACCCCGACTGCAGAAAGTGCTGAAGAACTGCAGAAGAAAATAAACAAGCCCAATAGTTTATTAGGGTTTACAGTCGGGACCTCTTTAAATTATACGAGGTTCCTGGTAAAGATTTTATTGATTAAAGAATTACTTATAAATCAATGGCGTCCCACAGCCGCCATGATCGTGTTTTTTTATCTAAGGACACTTGGGCTGCTAATACGAATCTAACGATACCTCAAATATGTAAATCCGTTCAGCGATTCTGGAGATATGAGGTAATAAAGAATATAACATACATACAAGATACGCGTGACATAACCCTTCCTTAGCAGTCGGGAAAAATATTGCCCTACATAAATTCCATTTCATATTTTGATTGCACACACAAACCTAACTATATCCAACATAAGACAGTACTATTTCTAGTAAACTCCCATAAATATGAACACTTCCGTCAAATCAAAAATAGTTTTCATAGAAACATAAATCCAAGTCAAATTCGATTTGTCTATCATTGATTGCGATTTAAACGTGATCTCATTTCCATCCAGAAGCTGTGATTTATCGGCAAGGCAACTTGGCAAGTGACGCAAGCGACCACCCGCCCATGACTGCCGAGTGCCGGAGTGCCGACACTCCTTGATGATGTGAGCTACATAATACTTCATGAACTGCTATGCATTCTTTAGAAAATATCATTTAGAGCGGACGACACGATTGTTCGGATCAAAATATCGTAAGCGAACAGCTTGCGGCTTTAACAATATTAAGTACGTTAATGACAGTGTTTCTTTGTATATTAATCAATATTAAAACATCTCTAATGAAACTTAATAATTGATATAAATAAAAGATGCATAATTAATAAATACAACAGGTCACTCGAGAGTACAAATCAAACCCAAGTCTCAAACAAAAAAATCTTTGGAAATGAAACATTTAAAATTTTGATTTTAATCGCTCTTGTCGCGAGGCTAAGCGAGGCGTTGAGTTCCGCCACTCAACACCAAATACCTTAAATAGGGAATAGTAGGGAATAGGAGGAATAATACTCTGCTGTGAGCGGGATACAACGTGAACCTGGAAAAAATAACAATAAAAAACAATTGAATAAACGCACTGCTATCTGATCCAATATATATAAAGAAATAAATTAAACACAACCTTTTTACTAGTTATATTTTAGTAGTAAAATCGAACTGATTTATAATTATCAAAATAAACATTATATTAAAAACAAACATCGTACTTTATAAAACGCTTTAGACGACCTATTTTTAAACGCCCAGTGCTAACTGAAAAATGCTGTCGTTGTAAACATGATCCCAATCTCAATATGTCCAATGTCAACATGGCTTAAACTCGATCGAAACAGCAGTTTCAGTAACCGTTACATTTATTTATTTTTATAATTTCTACTATATTTTTGAAAATATTTTCCTCATGTAAAAATATTAATAAAACTTATATTAAAATATTAAAATATGGGGCCAGTCGTGGCGTAGGGGTACAAAGTGTGACTGTAAAACCGACTGGTTGTGAGTTCGATCCCCACTCGAGGAGA
>DWAP01003135.1:0-12406 GCA_018230625.1 Heliconius eleuchia
ATATAAATGTAAATAAATATTTCATTTCCTCGAGCGGGGATCGAGCCCACAACCAGTCTATTTTACAGTCACACTTTTTACCCCTGTGCCACGACTTAACAAATATGGGTACATATAAAAATGAATTATGTATAAATCAACGTCTTATTTCCCAGTTTTAGCACAAAAGCATCAATTAATGCACAAATTCAAAAAACAAACAAACAGCAAAACTACCAAACTGTAATCGAGGGCTTAAAGCTTAAAACACAGTAAGAACTAAATAAACTACATATAATTTGAAGTAAATTTCAGACGATTCTGAACAAAATAACTTCTATCCGAACAGAAACTGTGCGCTCAGCCTTTTAACTTTTTGTTACTTTCTGGTCCAGTATAATGTATTAAGTTATTGCTATTAGCAAACTTGCTTTACTCAGTTTGGCACACGCCGTAACATAGGTGAGCCATATGATGGTACAGCCATTTGGAAACCACCCCTAAGTTTTAAGGAATAAGGTTCAAATCAATTTGTTTGTGAACCAATATGAGCTGTTCCTCGTCTATTGGATTATCGACTAAGAACTTGACGGGTTAAGGTCCTTTGTTGTGTATGTTTATGTTCGACTGAGATTCGACAGCGCAAATTGCAAGCAACCTCCGTTTCCGCCGCTATGCACTTCCTTCGTTTGAGCTTGGAGCTAAGTCTGTCTTCTTCCCACACGGCAGGATATTGATGTGCTGTTTGACAGAATATGTTGATGGTTACTGAATATTGTGTTATAGTATCAGTATTGTTGTTATTGTATTAGTATTGTTGTTACTTGCAGTAAACATATGTGGTTTCCGGTTCACTAATAATTTAGTTAAGGTTGTGCCTATGGTGGTGATGTTATGCGAAATTGGAACACATGGCCTTTTTGCTCGTGTACGGAGAACCTAGTCATATGTCGCTCTATTTTTTAACTTCTCGATGATCGTAGAGAATTAGTAATATCTAACAATGTGTGTTTTAATCTGACTGGAGAAATAATATATTAAGTTCCATTCAGACAAGCAGAAATCGAAATGTTTTTTTTTAATGTTCATACTATTTACTTAATACTTCTTTTTTAAATATAATAGATATTATGGAAATTGTAATTGTAACTTATTATTTATTTTTTCAGGTAAGTGACTAAAACTTGGTAAGGAACTTCAAAGGTAAAATTGAAGAATTTCCAGTTTCTAATATAGGTAATATATATTCTATTTACGGTCATTCCTGGCAAATTTTCACAATATTATAAAAATAATTTTAAATATATTATACAAACATCAGAAAGGATAATAATATGGGTTTTGAAAGCGTAACATAGGGTAATGTAGATAGAAAAATAAAATTGTATCCTGCTAAAGGTAGTTTTCTTATTGACATTTTTTGGCTTTTTGTCTGACTTTTAAACAATTTAGTCATATTCCATTAGGAAATTAATCTAATAGTAAAAATGTACATAATTTTTTCGTTATATTATCATAATCGCGGTCGATAGTTTTACGTTCGAATTTCAGATAAAGTAAATTACATTTGCTATACTTTTATCTGGTCTGTAAATATAATTCAGTCTGTCCGGCTCAATTCCGTTACCAAAACGGAGTGACTTATCACTACTTTCTTCCTTCTCAAAAAATATGAGGATAAACACTAAATAAGTAATCTTATTACAATTCTATCTTATTTACAGTAAGTATATTAGAATTAGAAGGGCTTGACTTTCTCCCCATTTGGCTGTAATATAGCAAAATGACGTAAGCCAAATCGGCAACATGTGGTACCGAATTCTACGCGATTGTTTTCTTTGTACGAATATAATAATAGAATGACTCGCAATATTTCCTTGAGAGAATGAGATGTATGTTAAACGTGAAATCTCATGTTCTTATCAAGACATACTGCGGAGTGAACGTGAAACATATTTTTTTATGTTAATATATTTAAATTAAACAATTTTGTGTTGTTTATTTAATATTTAATTAAAATAATTTTTTTTGTTGGTGTTACTTTTAATATAATAATAAAAAAACTTTTTTAGCCAAGATCAAGATAATTTAATATTAATTTAAGTGTGACCAGATAATTAGTTAAAATAGTTAAAGTCTAAGTTCAATGTAAATTGAATATCTAATTTAGTGACCGTTTCTTTACCAATATTTCATTGTTACTTACGTATTTTTTTTCCAAAAATCTAAACGTAAATGTATAGATACGAGTAACTTTGTTTCAGTGGACTGTATGACGTAAAATTGTATTTCTTTTCGTTCCGTAGGAAATTTCGGCAAATTCTTTTTTAGTACTTCCCTGCACTCTCCAAGGAACACACATACCTTCAATTTCAGCTTTCTGCGTATTCTCGCCTGTGTATTGTCTGTCAGTCACTCAGTAACAGAAGAGTTTTATACATTTATATAAGATTATAACACTATATCCATCGTCATATATTGCTACTAAACGAAAAATCCTGAATATACAGATTTTTTAACTTCACGCTGTATCCCGCATATAGCACTGTAAGCAAAGAAAATCTGGAAACCATGTATAAAGACCTTCCGTTCACATTAAGACACATCCGTTGCTCACTTTTCCGCCGCGCTTAACTTAACGCCGCGCTTTGCCTTGTTATCAGAAATAGGAAAATAAAAAAATAAATTTTATTTACTCGAGGGCGAATCGAACCCATAACCGGTCCATTACTTCAATAAAAAATATAACATTTCAAGTTTAATACTCACAGGAAAAACCATCAAAACCAATTGATAGTACCGAAACGCATTATTCATTCAAAGCCAACAAATCAATCAAAATAACTTAACGATTCAATTAAAAACCGCAAAAGGTATCAAAGAACCTATAAAATCCTTATATCACCCGCTAACATGAGACGTCATAAATAACGGGGAAACTGAAATATCTACTGGGGTCAGGTACAATCGATATCTGTCTAGCTCTTACAACTAAAATCATTTCAGAGTGCCATGTTATATTATATTTGTGGATATAAAGCGCGGCGTTTAGTTCCGACACTCCATACGTGATGTGTTATTCAATACTTCTAATATACATAATTATTTTATCATTGGCAAGTGATAGAATAATTATGACAACAACAACAACTAACGCCTTAGTCTACTCCGAGACGTTAATGCAAAATGTCGAAATATGCATTTTTTTTATGGTCAATTCCATTATGCATAATATGTTGTGGTAAAACATTCCATTTTATATTTTCTAAACAATTCTGATAGATCATAATAATAGGTAAAGAACGGGCCTTTTGTAAATTAGAACTTTTGTACTTAAACAGCGAAGGAATGAAAATAATTATGATTTACCTCGAGTTGGAATCGAACTCGCAATCGTCGTAATAGTCTAGTAAAAGACATTTCAACTAAGTAGTGTCAAAGTGATACATCGTGAGGATAAAATTTCTTCACGTAAGTAACCTGTTGCTCTAAGATATGAAAGAGCTTAGGCCGTATTTTCTGGTCCAAATGAAGTATCCTACTACAATATATCAAAGTGTTCGAGTGCTAGTGCTGTGTTTTGGATTTATAGATGATTTTCTGTTTTTTTTTTGTTTATTTATTTATAATATGAGAATAATTTTAATAAAAATACTTTTTTTTTAATATTATGTTATGTCTAAAAATAAATAAATAAATACAGAAAAATAAAAAATATAAATCCTTGACGATGATACTTAAAAATTAAATTTATAAGATATAAATATAAATCTAATATAAAACTACTGGAATGGTAGTGGAAGTTGATATTTAAGCCCATCATGGCACAGTGAGTCAGAATGTATTGGTTGTGGGTTCCCACTCGAGAGGAGATTGTTATTTCCACGATATGGCCGAAGACAAAACGTGGCATTGAGTTTCGTAGTCACCAATAAAGATGAAAAGCGAAGAATGGAGTGTCACAACACTAGATTTCTTAGACTGCCCACTCTGGGCAGAGAAAATCTTGTTTGGAGAGGAAACTAAAAAAATATACGTCAGGTCAGTCTTGGCGCAGGGGCACAAAGTGTGACTGTGAAATCGACTGGTTGTGGGTTCGATCACCCACTCGAGGAAGTGAAATATTTATTTACATTTATATTCATTCATTTTTCGCTCTGGTGTCTGGTTAAGCTCTGCCACTCAACACGCAATGCCTCCAGAATGATATTGATTTTTAAAAAAATACACCAATCTTTAAATCAATTTTTTTTATCCGCAAACCTACTTCCTCCAGAGCAAGTCAATAAGCCTAGACTTCCTATTAAAAGTGAGAGCTGGAACGGTACGCAAACACTGAAATACCATTAAGCCATTCGACGCCCTCCGTTACGTTGAATTTGATAGGCTAAAGTGAAATTAAACTGGACTGAGCTTGAATAAGATTATCTGGTGGTGAATTATATAAATGGTATATTTGGTGACTCAATTTGAACGATGTGTTTTTTTAATACGATGGTTGTGAGTTCAAATCCCATTTGGTATACAATTCTTATATATAGTGTTGAGTTCCGCCACCTGAACCAAAATATTTTGAAAGTGAGGTGGAAACCTGTGTGAATCTGCTCTTTAATATAAATACAATAAAGAAATAAATAATCTTGCCAAAAAATGGAAACATATTAATAAACATATAAAACAATAGGTGGAAATAGTAAATGCCTCCACTACGTGAAGATCAAGGAAATCAAATAAAAAGAAAGTTGCACTGACGTGACTAATGGGGGCGCGTTATTTTGATGGAGTTCCAGAGAATGGCGGATCAGGGACGTGGTTAGTATATATTTTAAATGTGCTTGAATATTTTTTTTTCTTTCCAGGATAGATTATCAAAACATAGTGTTGAGACACTACGCTTTTTATTTTTGTATGTTGTGTTATGTGTCTAAAGTAAAAAAAAGTTTATTTTTACTTTATATATATCACAAAAAATATTAACATTTTCTTTTAGTTGTGATTCGAGCAAATAGCCTTATTCTAGGTCTTTACTTTTCTTAGTTCTATACATTTATATAAGAACTGAGCCACAGTGCCGTCATTTACATTCATGTGTCCGAGGTAACTAAATCGATCGCAAACGCACCGAAACAATGATCAAATGGTTCATATTAAAAAGAAAAATAAATAATTTTTAATTTGAACCATTAATTCATGAGATTAGCACGTTTGAACATACAAACTATTATTATAGATACTTACTAATTACCTATACTAATATTATAAAGCTGAACTGCTATTTTTTGCATAATATCTTATATTGTAGAACGGAGTCTTTTAACATTGCTCCTGCTATACCCTCTTATATACAAGATACACCGTAAACATAAAAAAAGCTTAAGATCTTTTAAGAACAAAGAGACGGTGATACTTTTAGAGTTGGGGCATTCACCGAAGTCATTTTTGTATAAATTCCTTTAAAACTTAGACCTTATGGTTAAATTCGTTTTATCTCAAAAGAACTTTGCAAACTTCCTGCAACCGGTGATTAAGAAAAAATTAAACAAGTTACAGTACTTAGCCGTTAACTGCGACAGTGGATTCTATAGTAAGTAAATTATAAAATTTGTTATATTATCTAGACTATAATGTATTTCTTCCGACCAAACTCCTCAAACCAGGACTGCGCGGTAGCGTAGAACGCTGAAATTTGGCATGTTGGCTCCGTGGGGAGTGCCGCGGTGGCTTCTCCGAATACTAATGGGAAACGGTAAAAAACATTGTATTACGTGTAAAAATTTGTCTATAAATTAAATATATAACCAAAAAATTAATTTAATTTTTTGTAAAAATATATACAAATTATTTCCTTTTTTTAAATTATTCTCAATAAATTGAGGCAAAAGTGTTTTATGTTTCCTGCTAAAGCCCACTTAAAACGCGGCAGATTGTGTGCTCAATCCCTACTCAAAGAAATAGATTTATTTCATTTTCCTGGTCTAGTAAAAAAGTCGTTAGTCTATAGTGGTAAGCAAACCAAACAAAAAGAGATGGAAAAAAATTAAACATCAAAATCACATACATAACACTTCATGCACAAAATTTAATACGCGACGCTCTGTTTTTACTGTACTTGGATAAAAGTTATATTTTTTTAGCTTCACAATGTATCCCGCACATAGCAGGATAGGCACAACGAAACCTAATAACTTAGTGCTAAGACACTCCGTTCTCATTACGACACTTCCGTCCCCCCTTCCCAACGAATTCCAAAATTATACATACATATTGTGTTTCTTTTTCAAAAATATTAAGTTCGCTTAACTAAACTCTGTCACAGGCCAATTACGCTTTGTAATTGTACTAATTTGAATTATTCGTGCTGTCGCATTTAAGATTCCGCTGTGCCAAGAACTGCCGTTATTTTGCATAGCTCTATAATGCAAATTTTGAGTGGAATTTCTTTACAAATCCCAGGACAAATATCAAATAAGGTTTCACTCTGTTTTTTTAATATTATATATTTTTAAATTTATAATTTGAAACATACAATTTGGTATTTGGAGATTTTAAAACAACTCGCATCTGTTATCTTTTAGTTAATGCGTGAAGCTAAAAAAGAAGAAAACACCTTGTATCGTCATTTAAAACTAAAACTAAAACAAGCTTAACCTAACGTGAACTAAACAAAGTTCAAAAATCAAGAAAATCACTTTAATCTAAAGCTCACTATTACCCGAGAGTGAGTACACACATAAGTACAACATACTCATAAGTTATAAAAGCTTCCTAAACACTCTGGCAAATTTGTTAAGTTTTTGAAGTCTTGAAATTTTGTGCAAAATTATTACATAGTTTGACGCTTTTCCCCGGATAGCAGCCAGAGGGAATCAAAAAATAAAAGAAAAGGTAAAGATATTCCGATCTTCACTTTCCATTCAATTTTCGAAACATTATGGGCTAGGGCTAGAAAAAATTAAATATAATCGTTCCTCCGAGTGGGAACTGAATCCCTAACTAACATGCTTATTGCCACGCGGCCACTGCGCCACGACATAGCCAATTTACTAACCTACATACAATATATAGATGTAAAATATTGGACAGGTGTACGTAGTATAGGATGTTAGGGCGATAAATGCAATTGTTCCACTCGATGGCTCAACTAACTGGGTTCGACTTCATTACAGCGTGTCTTGCACCTAGCGACTGTATATGGCATTTATTGACACCCAACGTTAAGTAGAGCTCTGTAGAGACATATTCGGCTTGACATTTTGGAAATTTTGAACTAATATTTAAATTGAGGCCGCATTAGCAAAGCAGAATAATGTTTAATGTGACGGTTGTGGATTCAATCTCTTGTGGTTGGAGAATGAATATATTTAAGTTATTTTAAATACTGCTCTGATGGGACGAAGCGTTTATAATATAATGTTTTGCAATTGACCACATTTGGGATAAATAGAGTCGAAAACAGAGTATCTTAACACAAACATTTCAAGATCTCTCCTACATGGTTAAAAAACTCATTTAATAATAAAAAAACACACCAATATAACATTACTATTAAATATACTCGTATATACAAAAATAATCAATTTAAAGTAAATCGCAAAGTTTTCTACTTTTCTATTACTCAGATTGCAAGAGACATTCAGTTTATTTATTCCCCACATAAATATTTGAAACTCTATAGTCCACAACAATTATGCACTCGCATACGTTCTCCACAATGTAGCGACGTCCAGTCCTCTATATACGGTCATATATTTTATTATTTGTTAATGTACTGGGCTTTGAAGATTTAATATTATTTTCCGTAAAATGGTGGAACTGTGTGTGTTCACGATGTGATAGTCGGTTCAGTCCCGCCTCAGAAAGACGACTTTATTTTTTTATATTTACAATTATTATCGATTGCCCACTATAGAGATACAAAAGTATAGGATGGAGAGCTAAATAGAGCTACTTATTGTCTGTACATATTGACATCTTTCGCCTCATCATGACGATATTATGAACTTCTTCATATTTACTCTTGGAGAATCACTTTTTACGTGACCTTCAATATTAAGAAAATATAACTCATAAATATTTTTATACACATACTTTTCTTTTGCTGAACCTGTGAACCTACCGTTAAGTCACTCTGTTCCTATTGTGATACTTCTGTTCCCTACTTTCCGCTGAAATCTTGAGGCATTCTGTACCACCATTCCTTAAGTGGTGGAACTTAACGCCGTGCTCAAAATTATTGCCAGAAACGAAAATTTTAAATATTCCATTCCCCCGATAGCGCGCATCACAACTATCGCGTTAACAGTCGCAAGTTTGTGTCCCTGCGCCACGACCACGACTAAATAAATTAAATCAGCTTCACGCTGTATCCCACACACAGCAGGGTAGGCGGAGGGTACATAGTGTTAAAATACTAGGTTCCCCACTTTCTGCCGAATTCTGAAGGCAGAACTCAACGCCGCGCGACTTGCTTCGACACCAGAGCGAAGTAATGGAAATATAAATTTAAGTAAATATTTCATCTCCTCGAGTGGGGATCGAAGCCACAACCAGTAGGTTTTACAGTCACACTTAGTGCCGCTGCGCCACGACTGGCCTACTATATAACTATTTCATAAAAAAATATAAAAATCCTCAATGTCTAACAGTCACTAATCTTATCCCACAGTACGTCGGCATTCAGAGAGCAAGGAACAGCATTACGCCCCGCAGCTGCTACCTACATCCTATACAGTAGTAGGAGCACTAGCGTCCAGTGCCGTCCAGTCTAAACCGGTTAAGAGCGGTTCCGACCGGAAATGTTCTTTACTGCTTGCTAATGTAATTGTGTAAGGGGCTACGTTTTCACCAATATACGTCTGGAGTGTTTTAATATAAGATATTTTCTTCGTGTTTTTATTTTTTTGTTCTTATTTACTTTCTTTTTTTCTTGAGATAAGATAAAACAACACTTTTACGCTTTTTCCTATATAGTAGAGAGAACAAAGAGTTAGTATACTCCGTTATACTCTAAGTGCTTAATTTCTAAGTTAAGTAGTAGAATTCATCGCCGCCTTTTGTCTAGTTATCAAAGCGATAAAATAAAAATAATCCATAGCCCCCAAAAGAAATCTAATCCACACTGTCTTGTTGACTGACTCTGAGCCACTGCGTTAAGATGGTTAGAATTTTGTTTAAAGTTTTTACATATTTCACCTACTTCTCTTTTTCATTTCCTATCTGGTAACGAGGTAAAGTGAGGCAAACTCAACACACAATAGCACCAGAATCCGACGGAGAGTGGGAAACAGAAGTATCATAATGGATAGTATTTTAATATTACGTTCCCAGGTTCCCTCTCCCTACCCTGCTATGTGCGAGATACAGCATAAAACCTAAACAATATTTCACCTATAACTCGGAATAAATATAGAGTAAGCCATCAATCACTCTCCCTTTTTTTATATCTAAATACACTATAAAGATTGTAGATTTGAACACCATTCCTCGGAATGTATATATTTAAACTATTTTTCCTTCAATCTGGTAAACACAAACGACACACCCGATATATGCTGTTAAACTTCATTTTGTCCATTGAATAAAGTACATTACCGCGTCAACCTCGCAGGGTCGTGCTGCGAACAATTAAATCTTTCGACGGCACGCACTGATGAAACCAAATAAACTGTGTTTTATATTAAAACGTTGGAAATGAGAGGGTTTTTTTTGTTATTTTAATACACGTTTTGTTAACGCCGTATTTTTACTAATTTCATCTGCATCTAGGCAAAGAGTATCTAACTCTTAGTGTATTTTTGGGCCTATCTCAAAAATGATGTCTGAAAAGTTTAATTTTAAAATAATTATTAAACTAGGTTAAACTAAAATTTCTCATTCCCAAAATATTGTGTTACGCCCCGCAGCTGCTACCTTAGATTTCCTTTACCTACCCAACCTTAATATGCGGTGAAGCTTAAAAAAATCTCAAAAATCACTCAATAGTGTGATGTAACCGAATTTCTTTTTACCATTAAAAATCAAACCCACAACCATTATAGTATATTACAAACAGTTTAAATGAAAAATACTTATTACTATTTTTCTTTCCTAAGTGTGGAATAACACTTTAAAAATGTTTAAAAATAATTTTAATGACTTCAAAATGTATATAACCGTGTGTGTGCAAAGTGCAAAGATAAACATTGCACGTCGGATTGCGTATTGAATGAGACAGGCCATCGCGTCACGTAGCCCGTAGCCGACCGTAGCGCGTAGGTTGCATACGTTGAATACAATTAAATCATTGTATGCCGCGGCACGGAGCAAATGAAAAACCTTTCGTTTTATTAACACTCAAGTGATATGTTATTTGGCTTGGATGTACAAATACTTGTTTTTTTTGAGCTTCACGCTGAATCACGCATGTAGACGGTTAGGTGAAGCCTAATGTTAAGACACTCTGCTCCCCATTTTAAGTCAAATTTGGGACGCATTGCGTCTTGAGTGGCGGAACGCCGCGCTTTACCTCGACACCAGAGGGAAGAAAATAAAATATTAGATATTTCATTTCCTCGAATGGGAATCGAATAGGACCTGTCGCGTTTACAGTCACACGCTTGCGCTTCTGCGCCACGACTGACCTCAAATAGTTGTGATGTGTAATTTTAAATATAAATACGTATGTTAAATAAGCCATATGATTTATAATATATTTTGTGAAATATTTTGCGACTCTATTCTATAAATAATATATCGAAAATTAGGCAGAAATTAAAGACACTAGATACGAAAAGCTTTAAAGAAATTTCAATATTGCCGAAAAAAAAAATATACACACGAGTGTAGTATATTAAGAATATATTAGTACTCGGGTCCCAACAAAATTTATGAATTTCACTTCGTTTCGCCTACCCGCAAGTATTACGTCTTAATTAACGTGAGGCAGAACAAGCAGCAGGAGTGAATGGCTTCAATATAACGTTAATTTTCAAATTATGATTAAAGTTCACATCTCTTGGAACTTATGTAAGTATTAATAATTTGTAATCGTGTAGATAATTATCTATATTATAGGTATGTATGTTTGTATATAGATTCACTAAAACTGCCTTGGTATATGATATTGTATAAAGGTGTAGATTACGTTTTTCCTATATAATTAACGTTATTTCGAATTTCTTAAGAAAAATTTAAATTATTGAGGACGTTGTGACTCAGCGTCTGACGTGACGTTACGTGTTTTGCGTGTTCGATATCCATTCAAGAGTTTTCTTTTCTCAGCCTCACACTAAAAATCGCACGAGACAGGTTAGGCAGAGAGGACCTGACAACCAAGTGTTTAGACACTCTGTTTCTATTAAGATACTTCTACTCCACTTTTCATCGAATTCTAAGGGCATTAAAGTGAAGCTTAAAAATTTATTACAGTACATGTATAAAATTAAGACTACTACTCTTAGCCTATCTCCGTCCATAGCTGAAACGTTTTAGCCATAGCACAGAATTGCAATATGTACCTAATAACATAAATTGTAATTTGACGCCGTCCGTTCGCCACAACCTCTGACTGTAAATGTGATTACAGATAGTAACGGGTTTGATTCCCACTGGGGGGGGAATTAATAATTTATATTTCCTCTCTCTAGTAACTAATAAAATAGTCGTGATATTGAAATCCGCCGCTCAATACGTAATCACTCTGCCTTCCTTGTTATATATAGCATGAAGCTAAAAAAAACAACATTAACTTTAAAAACAAACCTTAAAATAACAACGCTTCGTTCGATTTAAATACTGAAACGTGTTTACTTATACGTTACGAACTATATTTATCCTCATGTGAACCTTCAAAAACAACTACCCACATACATACATACATACAAATATATTCGATATGATTGACGTTCGTGAAAACATTACCAAAATGAATGAAATATAAACCCATTCGTTCCGAAAGAGCCGAAACTCAACGAATGTCATTTAAAGCTACAAATTAAATTTTTCCGACTTGATTTTTCAATTGGAATTGAAAAATAATCGAATGTATCGCAATATTACTTTCTTTATAATGGAAAGCTTTCTTTTTACTTTATTTTTGGTTATATAGTTGAAAGTAAAGTTATGACTTTCTTTATCAGGATTTAAAAGGAGAGACGTTAAGACTTTCAGCTCCTTGGAGAGACAAAGAGTTTGATGGTGGAACTTAACATGTAGTTATGTCTAAAGAAACATGCGGAACCCAACTCCGCATATTATCCAGCATCATTGGGAATGAAGTCAATTTTGATGTGACCGGTAATCTAATCAAAGACAATCCCTTCCCCATTTTCCACTCATTTTTTATGTATAGCGAGGCCAGAGCAGGGAAAAGAAAATAATGGCAAATATTCATGCCAGTCGTGGCGCAGCGGCACGAATTGTGACTGTAAAACCGACTGGTTGTGGGTTC
>DWAP01003136.1:0-12405 GCA_018230625.1 Heliconius eleuchia
TAATATAACTTTAAGATATAAAAATCGTATTTTCTTGACCCTCCAATTGCAGCCTTCGTAACTCGTAACAAAATATTTTCCTTTTTATGAACAATACGAATATACTTTTGCTCCGACAGCTAGATCCGATAGCTCCGATAGAGCAATAAATAATAATATCTCAACAAGAACTTCTATATATATTGGGGTAACTGAAAATTGAGTACTTCTTATAATTAGTTTATTATATAACGAGTTGATTTTTTTATTCTTAATATCGAATATCGTCAATTTCCTGATTATTAATTCATATTTGTTTTTGACCCCCAATATCTACTTTGCATCGATATGGTTGATCGACAAGAAAACACGTTCTGTCTGGCCACACTGCTCACTCCAAACTACGTTTCTCCTCGATCAAAAGTGAAATTATGATATTAATGTATTCCGATATCAAAAGAACCTATTCAGTGGCGTAGCTGGGGACCCCTCCGGCGAGCGGTGCAGTCGCACCGGGCATCAAAGTCTCTTTTTCTATTTTTTTTTCAATCAAGAATCAAGAAATGTACTAGAAAAATGAGAAAATAAAAATAAAAAAATACAATCTCGCTATCATGTCACTATTGCTACTTGATACTATTGATTTTGAAAATGTGATTAACGACTTTGCTAGTCAAAAAGCGCGTAATATTCATTTTTAAATTTTTGCAATAATTTTTACCAAAATCTAATGTTATAACTTGTATATAGTTATTATAGTTTTGAAGCAATAAACAATTATATATCTACTCTACTGCGTTTTGAAATCTGAAATTATTACCATTTTAAAGGGCATCAAGTCCTAAGCTGCACCATCAGCAAATACCTTAGCTTCGCCACTGAACCTATGTGATATTGTACTATATATATACCTCTTTAATATTTAAGGTAGACAGGAATAAAATAAACTATGACGTAGTGAATAGTGCATTATGCCATATTCTTTATTGGTTTGATATGAATAATCTAATGTTAAATGCTAAAAAACCCAAATTTGCTTTACCAAATGTTAAAAAACATAATTTAAAAAAAAATTGCCTGCCACGCTGTAAAAAACACGCGTGTGTGCTATACGAATTAAAGGAGAAACCCTCAATGTGTCGGAATCAGCTGTTTTCTTAGGTTTACTATAGATTCCACACTCCAGTGGAACACTCATCTGGAGACACTTGCGGATATTTATGGATCTGAGTATACGTGTATATAATAAACTTCCACAGTGTATTCTAAGTTTACCACTACATGACTACCACAATTTAAAGTATTTTTAAAAAAAAATACTAACAAGTAAAGCTTTATTACACTGTTCAAGAATATTTAGAGGATAAACATGTATGGAATTAATGTCTATTGAATGTGATGCAGGAGAGCTGTCAGTTAATGTAATAATTAAATTATAACATTAACTTTGACAAGAGCAACTGTTAAGTTCCTTGCCGGCTCTTATCAGCAAAACTGCCTTTCGAACCGAGGTAGCTTTTTTGTTTATATTTTCATTCGACGATTCAAAAGTGCTTATTAATAAGTCTATTTAAATAAAGAATATTTTGAATTTGATAAATTGGTCCGATTTTTCGATGTGATCTTCTTTATATATGTATTGACTGTTGTTCCAATATGTATTGTATGGAATCAAATGTCAACCTTATAGTCAATCTCATTTTAATTTTATTATATTAGTAGACATGTGCAATTATAATATATAATTCATAACAAAAAACTATAATATTAACGATAATTTATCGATATTAGATAAACAGCTCTAATTCTCTCGTAGCATATTCTATTTGCTGTATACTGAAGTTAGAAACAAATACAATTTGACACGACATGGCTGATGTTAGTAGATAACTAGATGCCATAGACATCATCAGAGAAAATATACAACAAAAGTAAATAATAACAGTTTAAAAGGAACGTTTACGCCTTTAACCCGTTATCGGAAGTTAATAATTATTTATAATATTATACAATGGCAAGTGAAGTTGCTTTAAAAAACGTAGATAATGCCTGTGAAACTGCCGAGGAATTTACTAAAGTTTTCTACAAACAAGTCGATAACAGTAGACATCTAACCTCAAAGTTATACCTCGATACTGGACTTTTAGTGTGGAATGGAAATGGAATTAATGGAAGTGACAATATTCAAAAGTTTCTCATGGATCTGCCAGCTAGCAATCATGTTTTAAAAACTTTGGATGCTCAACCGATCTCTGAAAACCTGGTCGCTAATAAATTGACTTTTATGATTCAAGCTTGTGGGGATGTCACTTATCAAAACGACGATCTGAAAAAACCATTCCAACAAACCTTTTTGATAGTAGCTGTTGATGGCAAATGGAAAATAGCGTCAGATTGTTTCAGGTTGCAAGTGCCGTACAATCCTTAGTATATAATTTGATGTGGAAATAGTAATAAAATAGGATAAGCTCATATATTTTTGTAAATAAATAAAATTTCATGATAATTAATTAATTTTATTTAAAAAAAATAGCTAACAATATGAAAAAATATAATTTTAAATAATTTTAAGTCAATACTTAGTAACAAAACTAGCCATATAAAACATATAATATTATTTAAAATTTAGAATAACTTCCTAAGTAATAACTACAATTAGAACAATAATGATCAGCTGTTTTGAATGTTGTTGTCATGTATGGAAGCGCTGATAGACAACAAATCATGCACCACCTGAAGAAAATCAGAATTATGACCTAAATTTATAACTATAATTTTATCATAAAAATAATAAGCATTTACTTTTTTTTTTGTATATTAACATAACAAATTATATTAGAAATATAGAGAATGAATGGTCCATGCTTCAACTATTTCTAAATTATATTATTCATTTAGTTACAAGTTTATTTTTTAGTATGCACTAATATTTTCTAGTAATAGAAACTACTTATACTTACAATGTTAATCCACAAATAAATCCGGCCAACAAGTGAGTTTTTTGAGAATTAACAAATTGCACTGTTGTTAGTATTCTTTTGTGACAGCTGGGACAGTCAATGTATATTGGTCCATCTTTTAATGTCTGATGAACTATAACCGTTTGATGTATCACAGGTTGGTTTACCGCTACCGAATTAACTATTGTATCAGTTGGTGAATATGGAGGTGGAGGCTCTTGTGGAAGATCTATTGTCTGAATTTGTACACCTCCTTGTCCAATATCCGAACTTATATTACTAACACCTCGATTAGTCATTGTTTTTAATATATGTATAAAAGTTACTAATAAATAGTCACATATGTGATATTTTATTGATTAGTTCTAGCTCAGAACATTACTTTATCTGAGACACATGTTATCTTATCATGTCAAATAGATATGATTTATTTATCATTGTATTATAGATAGAAGTATAGATAAGTAAGTACTTGAGTACTTATGACTAATACTTTTAGGAGGAAACATAAGCCTAAAAGGGAAGAAGCAAAACAATAATAACAGTTTTATTTTTATTTTACTTAAGACACAATATTTGCAAGGGACCGCAATATAAATATTTGTCATATTCAAGGAAAAGTGATTAGTGACATGTATATTGATTAAGACTTTTATAATTACTGATAACTCCAGATAATGTAGATGAATTTCTGGCTGTCTTTGTAATGTTGTAAAAATGTACACCCAAAAAAACTACCATGAAGCATGTATAAAAATATCATCATATAAAATAGCCACCGTAAATAATTAAAACCTAATTAAATTAATTGAATTAGACCTATACATAAGTAATATAATAATTGAAATCAAAATTCATATTTTACCTTCCATAATAAATTGGGTAAAATATACTTGTTGTTTAAATATCATCAATAAAATTACATTTTAATGAAGTATTTAAAATTTACAAAGAAAATATCCTTTGCACATTTTTATGAAACAAAAGTATAAGCATCACTAAAGTTTGAGAAGAATATATAAATATGAGCTTGAACTCCAATAATTACAGATTTTAATATTCAGAACAATATCACAGTTTTTTATATTAATAACATATTAGGATTACATGAACTGAATACCTCTAAACCTACAAAGTATTTTAATTAATTTTTTGGATGGAATGCTTGCCAATTATTATTAAATTATTTTTTTATGTCTAATTTCTAAACTTGCTTTAATTTTATAAACATATTTATTATAAAAAGTGGAGTATAAAATAGCCATTATTTTTTCCATTGCAGGTGGAATTTACAGATATATGTTGGATCTGTTAGTTTATAAAAAAAATACATATAGTTTTAAGCTTTTAAAGATGTCAATTGCTTACTTTGCTATACATAATCAGGATACAAAAATAGGATCTTATCTAAGTAATGCCTAAAAACCTTAAAAAAACACAAATATATAAATAATTTAAATAGTGTAGCCATAAGAAAAACAGGGCCACCACCCCTATGATCTTATCATGAAAATATACAAACTTCAATTAAATACTTTAGGCGCTAACATGATTGAGATACTAAACTGTCTGTTATAGTATTATACAAAATTGTTCTGAAATTAATATATTCAATCAATTGTCACCCTCAGACTCATGGTTTAACACCTGGTTATTACAATGTCTAGTCTACACTGATTAAAATTCATTCAAGATAAATATTACATTTTTATACAATAAATGTAATTATACACCTTCTTATGTAATAAACATTTTTTGGAGACATTTTAACAGATACATTTTTATAGTCATTATTAACATTTGTTACTTTTGCCTATAAATGTACTGCAATTCGGACAATAATGCTCAGCATCCTTAAATGTATCAAAGCAGTAAGGTACAAGTCCAAGACAGCAAAGTGAACACACCCTGAAAATTAATAAAAAAATAACATTAATAATCATTTTCAAAGCAAGAAAAAAATAAATTTTATGAAAGTAATACAAACATTGTTATCACACAAATAGATCCAGCCACAAAATGAGTATGCCAAGCAGTTGTGTAAGTAACTCTTGTTGTGACCACTTTCCCACAGTTATAACATGTAACAGTTGTAGGCTCAGTTCCAACAGCAGGGGGTATTATCACTCCTACAGGTACTGACATGCCAGGAGGAGGAGGTGGAATGTCACCTGTTTGAGGTTGAGAAGTAGTAACAACTGTGGGGTGTGGATAAACTCCGGTCGCAGTAAATTGTTTTGGCTGTGGGAAAGCTCCTTCATTACCAGGATACGGTTCACCAGCAGGAGCTACGAAACCGTATTGAGGGTTGCCTACGACAGCGGAATATGGTGGAGGAAGATCATTTGGATTTCCAATTGGAATAGATGAAGTGTTCGGAGGATAGTTTGTAGCCATATTTAAGTATTAATATTTTTATAACTACACGAGAACCAATATTTGAATCAAATATAAAAAAACACTAGAAAGTATAGAATATAATGTACAATGTTTCTTGCACTAAATGTAATTCAGTTATATTTAATACTTATGTGGATAATGACAAATAACTTCAAAGATTAAAAAAATGATATACGAGACTTTAAACTTCTTTTTATCACAGGTTATCAAAATCAGTAATTTTTAATATATCAAATTTTTGGTATGGAAACCTAATAAAGATTTTGTTTCTTTTTTATACATGGTACCATACCGTAAAATTGGAATTAAAATTCATATATCTATCAAAATTTTTGTATATTAATTAAATGTTGATAAGAAATATCTTTATAAATTTTAAAATTAATAGTAAATAACCAATTCCGTAGAATTTGCCTCCAATAAAAACATTTTTATACGTAAAATCAGATGTTTACAATGTTTTCAATTTTTAATATTAGAATAAAATATTACTGGTTTTAATAATTAATGTTTTTATACCCATAATATATAACAAAAAACCAATATATATATACATATTAGGCTGGATGTGGGGTCAATAGAATAATAAATATGCCATATGGACTGAAACTGAACTTCGACTCTTCTAAAGACACACTGCAGTACATAGTAGTGAAATGTGCCAGCAAGAGGGCTGTATCCAGAGCCCGAAGTGAGAGTTTATCATCACTATATGATAAACTTACAATTGGGGAGGGGCAGAAGCTCATTTACAAACTGGTATGTGCCCCGGATAAAGCGACGCAAGATATCGTAAAATGTCTTTGCGTTAGAGATTCCCAGTTCACGCTGCTCCGCAGCCATGCCTCTGTGAAGGAGAGACGGGGAAGGTTAAATGCGAAGATACTTCCAGGAGCTACTGAACAGACAACATCCGTGCAGTCTTCCTCGTGATCCACCTCCTAACTTTGGACTTATTGAGCCAATAATCTTTGACAAAATCAACAAGCTTTCGACGCATGAAGATTGGAAAGGCGGTGGGACCTGACGATATCCCGATCGAAGCGTGAAAATCGTTGGGGTTATTTGATGTGCTCATACTTATTGATTTTTTAACTATATCTTAGACACTGAAAACATGCCACACCAGTGCCGACTTAGTTTCATTACCCCCATTTAAAAGGGTAGGAACAGCGTTCAAGAATCAAGATTCTGTTATTTATAGGCATTAAGCATAGAGTCATACCATGAAGTATTTCGACTGTATGATCAATCTCAGACTCGGCCAAGAGTGTACTATTTCTGAATGTTAACATGGATTTCAGTCAAGATCGGGCACTTTAAAATAAACAAATAAAAAAATAAAAATAATTTATTTCAGATTAATATCCATATCCGTAGTGTTAGTGCGTTAGTAACAATTTTTTCTTATGAATTATGTTTTCGATGGAAGCACTCAGGGAAAAAAGTAGAACTATGCATGTACTTGAAAATCGAGTACAAGGCTTGTGGGAGCCCGGACTTAAGCACTATCTAAAGAAATAAGTTTAGAGGAATCGATCACAATATCCATATTATGTTTCCATTCACACCATTTATATTCCGACACACAAAACTTATTCATGATTAGTCACTGAATACTAAAGTCAGCATTTTCCGACTGAACTCCTGACTGATTCCATAATTTTCAATACTGATACTTCTATTTGCTCTGTGGTATCAACTGTCAATGTCGTGCTGTCAATCGATAACACTCGATCACCCTTTGGGTATATGTGTTCTGTGCACTCGATTGATAATTGTCAACATTTCAAATTTAATTTCTAATTGTTATTTACTGTATTTGTATAGTTTGTATTGTAAGCGATACGACAACCAAGTAATTATTGCTTTTACAATAAAATTGTTATTGGCACTTGAATCCTTTAGTTATATTGATTGATACTTTAAAAATGATACTAATATTCTTTCAGATTCTTTAAACACCGAAGGGGACTTGATTATTTGTAACATGTCATTTGAATATTGAATATCTATAAGAAATAATACTGTTTGGATCAATCACATAATGAGCAATAAAAGAGATGAATTAAAGCTTTATTGGAATAAAATAAATTATGCTTTTCCAATTTTAAATGATACTTTATTTACCGATTGTACTGAAAACGAATACGAGGAAATTCAACAAATAATAACAGGGCTAGGAATTCAAATAAAGGTACGAGACCTCATTTTAGTTCATATTGAAAAATATATACGACAACACGTTGCTCCATCGTTCTGGGGAAAATTTACAAAAATAGAGGAAGAAGTGAAAGGATTTCAATTATTTAAGTCAGCAGTAAATGATCTATATGAATTTGTATCAAATTTTTCTCTTATATTATCTAATCTAACTAATTTGAACAATGTTTGTTGCGATAACAAGCCAATATTTGGGGAACGAGATGTTGTGTTAGGCTTTAAACAATTGTTGAGAGCTACACTTTTGTCACAATTACCTCTTGATTTCCATGTCATAATAAATCATTTCTATAAAGTCTCTTTTAATGTCTTTGATAATGAATATGACAATTCTGATATGGGTGAAGATGTTATGTGTTCAGGCTGCTTTAATGATTACTCTGACTGCAATTGTGCATATATAGTAAAAGTGTTTCATGATACAAATCGTAAGCTTATGGAACTACAACTTCTAGAGAGACTGACTGGTCAAGTTTTGACAAATTTCATTCAAATAAGAATTGAAAGCCATATACAGAAACTATGCACAGGTACCTTTGATGTCTCTCATATAAATTTTTTGGAAAATTGGTTAGATACAACTGTCATGTCATGGTTAATAAGAATATATTGTGCAGGTTCATCCAAACCTCCACCAGACGATAAAAATATATTGAATGCTATTTCAAAATTTAAACAAAAGTTGAGCTATTATTTATATCACAGCTATACTAAATTGAGAATTGATCAATTATTTAATATTATTATTGAATATCCTGACTCACAGCCTGCTGTGGATGATATTAAGTTGTGTTTAGATAAAACAGATTTACGTTCAACTTTATGTAAAAAATTACAAAATGCCCTAGAAACAAGATTGTTACACCCTGGTGTCAACACTCCTGACATACTTACAGCATATGTTTCTACAATAAGGGGTCTAAGGCATTTAGATCCATCTGGTGTTATTTTAGAAACGGTTACAAAGCCAGTACGTAGCTATTTAAGAAATAGAGAAGATACAGTACGCAGCGTTGTTAGTAGTTTAACTGAAGAGGGTGCTGGAAGTGAATTGGCTGAGGAGCTAGCAAAATTTGCTGCAGAAACTGATGATGAAAATGAGAAGGAGGAAGCCTGGGACGAATGGGTTCCTGATCCTGTGGATGCTGATCCTAAAGTGAATTCTAATGATAGAAAAGCCAATGACATCATATCTATGCTTGTTAATGTGTACGGTAGTAAAGAGTTGTTTGTTAATGAATATAGAACTCTCTTAGCAGATAGATTATTAGCTCAAAATGTTATAAATACAGAAAAGGAGATCAGATATTTAGAGCTCCTTAAGTTAAGATTTGGAGAATCCCAATTACACTTTTGTGAGGTTATGTTGAAAGATGTGTCTGACTCAAAAAGAATTAATGCTCTAATACAGCAAGACAAAAATTTTGAGGCATTAAGTGATAAATTTTCATCAAATGCTATGATTTTATCTGCACAATTTTGGCCCCCATTTAAAGATGAAAGCTTAGAATTACCAGAAGAAATTAAACAACATTTTGATGCATATACAAAGTCATATGAGGCATTGAAAGGAAATAGGACTCTCAGTTGGAAACCACATTTAGGCAATGTTAATATTGAAATAGAAATAGGTGATAAAAAGTTAGATTTAGTTGTGTCGCCATTTAACGCCACTCTAATTATGCATTTTCAAAACAAGCCTGAATGGTCCCTTGAAGAATTGCATCAAATTATGAAAGTACCCATTACCATTTTGAGAAGGAAAATATCATACTGGCAATCAATGGGTATTTTATCAGAAAAAAGTACAGATTATTATATATTAGTAGAAGGATCTAATGCAAATAAATCACATGGAGCAACTAGTCAAGTACAAGAGATGATATGTGAAGATGAAGAGACCGAGAGTGTAATGGCATCAGCGCATGATCAAAGGGAAGGGGAGTTGCAAGTTTTCTGGTCATACATAGTGGGCATGTTGACTAATTTAGATTCTTTACCTTTAGAGCGGATACACCAGATGCTCAAAATGTTTGCATCCCAAGCACCTGGTACAGAGTGCAGTCTTCAGGAATTAAGGCAATTTTTAGATACTAAAGTCCGTACACATCAGCTAATTTTTCAGGCCGGCATGTATAAATTACCTAAATCTTAGTAAATGATCTGTATTTATGTTAATAATACATAATAAACTGTAAAATAAATTAAAATATCTATGGAAGAATATTTTTTTCTGTTGTATTTTTTCTCTCTTGTCTAAAATTTAAAACTAAAGATAAGTTGTTCAGACAAAAGTCTCTACAATGCTATTACACTGTTCAGTAAACAAAACGTTTTTCTGCTTTGGTCTCGCCTAACAAGGAAGTTAGCGCAAATGGCATTTTATCATAAGAAGGTTAAAAAAACAAAGTTATTAAAGTTTAACAAACTTTATTTCTTTATATATATAAAATTTGGTTATAGTAATGTCTGTGGGGTTAATATCTGGGACAGTTATTGTTAACAATATGTGACAATTACAAAGCCTTAATTTATTGTGAGAAAAAAATAATAGCCTACAATACCGCCAATGTGTAAAGTATAAATTATATTTAATACTAAATGATCTAATACATACATGTTGTCAGTCTTAATGTCTATAAAATACTGTTAGATCGGAAATACTGTAAATAATCAAATAATAAAAAAAATGGATATACATATAGGTGTTGCTAAAAATACAAAGCAAGTATATTTATGGAATGCATAAATAAAGAACAAATCCAATAATAATAAAATACAAGCAAATTAAGACACAATATAAAATGTTAGTCTCAAATAATTTAGGGGCTTTACATTTTTTGGAATGTTATAACCAATTTATATAAACAGCAAGGATGTTACGGATTACTGTAAGCGTAATCAAAACTATCGGATATTCAAAATAAAACTGCCTATAGTTTATTAATTACGGTTAACTGTAACCGAATCTGATATTAAAATTGTCTTTGATTTTGCTAAAGAGCGATAAATACAAAAAAAAATCTAATAGCCGTTACCGAAAGCGATATAGGATTCTTCTTATATCCATATACAAATTCCAAATATTACATCCCGAACATCCCTGGTATAAGGAAACAGAAGTAGAATATCATGCAATAAACAAAAACAGATAGTATGAGGAAAAAAAGGTTGAAATTCACTTATTTATTTGACAACATAAATTGCTAATATTCGAATAGTGGTCACCCTACAACACACTACGTGTGAACTATACTAACAAATTATGTATAAGCAATTAGGTTTGCAGGGATAAATTATATTAAAGCAAATATCCTTGAATAACTTAAATAAAATTTAGATTAAAAAAAGCTGTCACATTGGCAGACCTTAGTTCGTTATTGTGTTTAGCTTAAAATATTTAAATACATTGCAAACAGCTCCTTGAACAGTTTCTATTACATACATATCAGCATCACAATGGCATATTACAGTATAACAAGATGTAAAATCTTCAACAACTAGTTGAGACATTGTAAAATAACCTGATGCTTTACATTAGAGCCATATTTGAATAAAAAGATTCCATAACAGTACATAAATAAATAGTATAATAGCCTACAAAAGATAAAACTCTAAAAGTAGTTTACATATGTACAGACAAATAAATTTTGTTTTCTGAGAACATCCATCATTATATATAAATATGTTCAATGTAAAAATATTAATCAGCAATTTATCATGATATATTGTTTAATTAATATAAACAATATATTTTTATTACAAGCAACAATTCAAATTGAAAACTTAAATTTCGTATTTAGCTTAGCTTACTAAATAAAATGATTTAAATAATATAAAACACTACCAAGTCAAGTTTCATTAGTTGCAGGAAAATATCAAATGAATTCATTATAATATAACAAAGAAGTCATATTTTATAATTAATTTTGAGGAATCTAGCTAGCTAGATCTTATAACTGCATTTTTTTGGCTTAAGAGTTAATTAAAAATAATCCCACAAAAAACAAACAGTTGAAATTATAAATACTTTTTATATTAAAATTTAAATGCAATATAAATCTATGCTTATGTTAACCTTAAATCTTAAATAATAAATTATTAAGTACATAAAATTCCAAGTAAGTTGGTTTGTTTAGCGCTAACAATCTCATCATGGACGACTTTTGTTACACTGACTATAAACATATTAATCAAATCCCTTCTGTGTAAACGTTAAGAAATTAATTATTTGAAATAATAAATTAAAATTATTTTTTCGTTAAAACAATGGTACAAACTAAAATGGTGTAATCTCTTTAAAGTTTAGTTATTATATTAAACATTACGCATACACAAAGTGTTATATAAAATAATGTAAATAATATATTTTATAAATAATTACAATCAATATAACAATTAAGCATTATTTAAAATATTTTTTAATTAGCTTTTGGATAATAAATCTTTTAACAACACTGAATTTGAATATAAAAAAAGTGTAAATGCGGATGTATTTACTTTACTGTTTAGTTGTATATTCATTTAAAGTATTAAATATCTACACATCCGTCTACTACAACCGTCGATATCGTTCTGTGTTATTATTATCTACATCGTATATTTACAGCATATAGCTATAGTTCAAGTGACAGCTCAAGTTTTACGCGGAGAAGGGAATGAAGAAAACAAAATATTTTCAAGGCGTGTTCAGTGGCGACTACTTTTCTTGCCAGAGCAATATAGGGTTTCGAATCCACTATTGTCGCGTTTATAGTTAGACGCTGTGCGATTCCGCAACTTTTTTTTTATCAGCTTCACGCTGTATCCCGCACACAGCAGAGTAGGCAGAAGGAACCTAGTG
>DWAP01003137.1:0-12405 GCA_018230625.1 Heliconius eleuchia
GTAACTAATTTAAAAACTGTACAGGAGTTAATATGCAATCATTACAGTTATTTTATAAAGAATATTATGAATTCTTCAAATCAATTATTTAACATTTAAGGCTGTTTCTGAAAGAGTAAATTAAATTATTTACTGACATTAGTACATTTAACACAGTTTTAAAATTATAATGAGACGTAGATTATATATATATATAATGAGAGATAGATTATCTAAATGAGATAAGATTTTTTCAATATATTAGATATGTATGTGCTATGATGCTAAGAGAAAATAATATATCATAAAATATAATACCCGTAGTGGCGCAGGTTGTGGGTTCGATCCCCTACTCTACATTTATATTTTCATTTCTTCGCTCTGGTGACGAGGAAAAGCGCAGCGTTGAGTTCCGCCACTCAACACGCAATGCCTCCAGAACTCGGCGGAAAGTGGAGAACGGAGTGTCTTAACATTAGGTTCCCTCTGCCTACGCAGCTGTGTGCGGGATACAGGGTGAAGCTGCGTATCTAACGTTGGCACCGTCTTCCTGAAACTAAATTAACGAGATTTGAACTTTTTTTTAGTGCAACTCGCGAGTCAGCAATACAGTCCTTCAGTGTTAAGATACTCCTTTCTCCCCGCACCGCTCATGTCTTAACACTAGGTGCTCTGCCTACACCGTTACATGTGGAAATACACATAGCATAAAACTTAAAAAATATGGTAAATTTTAAATTAAAATTATCAACATAAGTGTTGCCCAATAATTTCGATTGGCGATTTCTAAAAAAAAATATATAAAATCATTATTTTATAAAAAAACCAGCCAAACGTGATTTGCTCGCGCAGGGTTGTGTACCAATTTTAGGATTGTGATTGGGAAATACCTCAGATGTTTTGATGATGTGGCTAATAAAGTTAACAAACTTAAGTTTGTTTGTATATGCTCATACATTTATTTTGTTTTTGGTAATGATTTTTTCTGTGACATGTCCATAATTTTTTACTGTTTAGATAATCCTTTTTTTATATTGTAAGTTCTTATCTTATTCTTTATCTGTATTTCTTACTTTGTCCTAAAATTCAAACGGTGGGTCTACTTTCTTCAAAATGAAGCAAAAACGATATATAAATGCTCATATCTTTTGACTGCATTGTATTAGTAGAAGCTTAATTTCTGTGCTCCAAAGAACTGTAAACCTGAATATCTGATATTAATTTCAGGTTGATACCCTATCGCGTGATCGCAATTAAAATGGTCTTGACACACGAATAAAGTGATCCTTCCGTTATTTTCAAAGTAATCTTTCGTTCAAAGTTCCGTAACAAAGCAATCTTTCCGTTATTTTCATTTTGAGGTGCAAAACCCTAAAAATAGATTAATTATTTTAATTTGGTTTTGTTTTAATAAATCGTGATTTAAGATATTGATTTTTTATTATCGTATTTAACAGAACCATAACTGCGCACACATTGAAAAAGTAGTTGTTCCCACATAAATTCCGATTCCGTAAAAGAATTGAGTTAAAACATAGATTATATATTGCTCCACATATCTCTCTATATATATATATATGATGGAGAAATTTCAAGCACTACGTGGCTGCTTGAGAGAGCGTCAGCTTACATTGGAGAATCTTAAATCATGAAATTTTAAATTTTATAATGACATAACCTCGAGTTTTTTGTAATATCAGAAGGTTTTGATTTACTATAGTTAAAAATGAGCGTCGATAATACGCCGGACGTCAGGAGCGCATAGACGCAGTATTTTTTCAGTAATTCATTTCAGAGATAAGTGATATATATTGTAGTTTCGTTCTCATTAAGACATTTGCAGTTCCCACTTTGGGCCACAAATTTGAACGTAGCGGTATTTGGAACCCTATTTTTATATTATTATCCGTATGGCAAAGCGCAACGCACTAAATCATACGGATGTTTTCAAAAAGTAATGCTCTTAATCATTAGTAACTCTGAATATAATTGGGGTTTACCCATTGTTATTGACTTATAAATAATGTGTATATTATTTATCATAGTATTAGTCAATATATGACGCAATTGACGTTTATATGCATCTTCATGCTCTTGTCTACGTAGCAGGGTAGACTGATGAGATGTAGTGTCAAGACGCTCCATTCCGGGACTACTTAAGAAACGGCACAGTAGTGGAGTATCACGTATCTAGATTGTGTGGCGTATTTGAGCTTGTGACGTACTGTGCGGTTAGAAAATTCGGCGGCAGGTAACAGATCAGTTCCCGCACAGAAAGATGACGTCTCTACTCAAAGCCAAAGTATCAAGCCTTTGACTAATCATTGGGTCCCCAACGACGATTTTAATATTTATTTGACTTGATTTTTATCTCAATCGACGAGGAAACATGGCCGTCGATGAAGGCTGTTTTTTGTATACCAAAACAAGGAATTTTAATATTATTGAATATATCCATTCCTTCGAATCAGACCCTGTGCCAATGCGACACGAAGACCTTCTTTGTTTGGATTTACCCACGTATAACGTACGCTATATAAAATACAATATTTACATATTATCAATTTAATGTGTATTGCATTTTAATGCTTATCATTTGACCCTAGAGACGGTATCACCACTTTTAATATATTTATAATAAGCTAGTGCTGTTCTTTAACAAATTGAATGTCGATATTTTTAATAAAAAAAAAATAAGCTTCACGCTGTATCCCACATACAGTAGGGTAGGCAGAGTGAACCTGGTGCTAAGACACTTCGTTCCCCACTTTCCGTTAAGTTCTGGAGCAACTTAACGCCGCACTTTGCCACGACACCAGAGCGAAGAATTGAAAATATAAATGTAAATAAATATTTCACCTCCTCGAGTGGGTATCGAATGCCATTTTTAAACGTACCCGATTAATTTGATAGTTTTGGCTAGGTCATGTTGATTCTCTTATTGATACTGGCGTAATGTAGCCTATATATAGCCTTATTGGATAAATGGATGGTCCATGTATTTGTTATATATGATTTAAAAATATTTTTTCAAGTCGAAGTATTATTAGCGCGTTCAACTATACAAACATCAGCTTTATAATATTAATTATAATATATTATTATAGGTACAGAAAAATATTGGTATATATTTTTAGTCTTACATTGCTATAAAAAGTTTTAATTTTTATTGTTCGTAACATTTATTACTACTATACATTAATATAAAACATTAAAAACATATAAAACGTATTCGAAGTAGTCTCCATTGGCGGCAATACAGTCCTTTGAAAGTTGAGGCAGTTACCAATAGTAGTCCACACTCTTTCTATAGGAAATTTCTTTTAAGGATTCCAAACTAGAGCAAGCGTTACTCTTATTCTTTGAAACTGACCATAAATCATAATTCAGTGAATTAGGACCAGAACTAAAAGCCAGTTTCATCTTTGATGAACTCCGGAACGCTTGTTTCTAACCAAGATTGGATGAATCAAGCATATGACCAAGCACTGAGTGTAAAAGGAACATTCTTAGTTATTTAATTTGGTGTTATCAAGGGACTTAACTAAAAATGTTATCTTGATATACTTGTGCCGATGTTTTGATATTTTTATCACAATAATGTGACTCAGTCACTTTTTCATAGCTACACCCCACCAGACCATCACAGAAGATGGAAAATGCACTCCGTTGACTATTGGGAAAACTTTTTTTAGGGCTATCAGCATACATACGGTAATTATGTTTGTTAAAATATTGCTCAAATTTAAATAAATCTCTGAAAACATTTTTTTCTGTGACCTCTCTTTGCTTAAGTATTTGTTTTGATTTAACCGCCCTATTCTTTTTAAATTGATCAGTGAAGATATGACCAGTATATTTTGGAGGCTGCAAGTCCTAAGTCATTTTCTGCCCTTACTGCTTTGATTTTTTTACTGTCACAAGCAGAGGAGGTTTCATTATATATACGAGAGGTATACAAAGATTTGACTAATACCAAGCTTAAGGAGGATTTAAAAAATTGTGTTTATTTGGTTCATATCTACTTTATACATAAAGTAGATATGAACCAAATAAACCAAAAAGAGAACGGAATCGCTGTGATTGCATTACAATGCAATCACAGCGATTCCGTTCTCTTTATCACTCCACTTTCTTTTACATTCTATTGGCGCGAGAATATAAAAACAAAATGAAGAATCCTATAAAAATTACAGACTCCTAATTCAAAAGTTATATTTTGTGTATTGTTAATTGTACAGGCCGTCGTGCCGCAGGGGTAAATAGTGTCTTTCGAGGAAATGAAATATTTATTTAAATTTATATTTTCATTTCTTCGCCCTGATTCCACCATTCCACTCAACAAGCAGAATGCCTCTAGAATTCGGCGGAAAGTGAGGAACTAAATATCTCAACACTAGATTTGCTCTGCCTACACTGTGTGCGAAATACAGCGTGAAGCTGTAAATTGTTACTGTATTTATTGGGCAGATTAAGTTTTTACAATCCAAATAAGCTTGGAGTAGCTTTCATGGCATCCTGGTGCAGTGGCACAGCGTCTGACTGCAAAAGTAACGGTTGTGGGATCCCCACTTTGAGGAATAAATTATTTCCATTTTCCTGCTCTGATAAGACAAGGCACGGCGCTATATCCTGACATTCAACGCCCAAAGTCTCAAAAATTGGCTTAAAATAGGTTCCCTCTGTTTACTTTTTTACATAAGGGTGAATCCCGCATTCTTAATGAACATTGCCATGGCATTGCCAACCATTGTAATCATTTCGTAGATATCGATATCGCTTTTTTTCAACACTAAAAGTATATATAATATACTTATATATAAGCAGAATATTGTCTTAAATGTAAATCATTTAACAAAGTGCTGCTACGAGACTTGATTAAAAAAAATCATGCGGTAAATATTTTAATTATTTTATACACGACAAGAAAGTTGCCGCCGTGGCTGTAGTCACGACGGTTGTGGTTTCGATTTCCCACTTTAAAGAATGAATTATTTCCATATGCTTGCAAGACAAGGCTCGGTGTTTAGGTTCGTCACGCAATACGTAATATTTCGAAACCTGAGGGAGATGAGAAACAGTGTCTTAATACTAAGGATCAATCCAAAAATAATATTATATTATTTACAGGATCATCTATGGAATTATTTTAGCATTGACATTTTCATACTGCTCTTCACAAATCGATTCAGATGATTTTCAAGATTTACTTGTGATAGGAACATCAAAAAGTAAGTACAAAGTCAATATACAGTGTTTTTGTCATCACCACTTTAAATGAAAGTACAGTTTTACAACTACTCTATAAAAGCCTAAAACAATTAAAACAAAAGAGAAGATTTTTTTCAAACAAAATAATTAATAAAATAATCGGTGTAAAGTAAAATGCCATTTGTTAAGAACCACGACACAGACAAAACCTAGCGACAACATCGCACACGCCTCATTTACGAAATCGAGTCGTAGGTATTGGCGAAAGTGAAGTTATAAATAGGTAATCGCGTAAAATAAAACGAGAGGGAATTTTTGGAATGATTATTAGTTTTTTTGTAGTAGTAGTAGGTGTTTATCTTTTTGGTATTTATTTGTAATACGTCACGCGTTATACAGTCTGGATAAAAATCGTAAAATGAAAAAAAACCACGTCTAAACTGTTGATTAAAAATTGATTATTTTTTTTAAAGTAAGGGTTTGAAATATTTTACTTTATGACTCGTATGCTGCTCGCGTAAAAAGGAGCGCAGACGCTTCCACCTTGTATATTAATATTTTTAACACACTTTTGTTTGCTCGAATTTTAACTTTATAATAAAATATAGGCAGCTGAATTTGGCACAGGTGAAAACAAAAATATTTGTGTCACTAGTAGGCAGTAAGAATCTAGTGTTAAGATCATTTAATACATTCTTAATGTTCTAAGCATTCTCCCAATTGAGAATTGAATTGACAACCGCGATAACAGTCTAACATTTTCCCAATTTTTTTTTGGCTTTACGCTTTATCTGAGTAGACAGAGGGAACCTAGTGTTAAGATACATTAAATATGATATTAGTATAATATTTATTACAATTAGTTTGAACTTATTAAAAATTTCTCATATTCTTTAAGGTTGTGTGATGGATATTGGTGAGGAAGGAGTATGTGTCCTGGCGTCCCAGTGCGTAGTCGCACCTCCAGCGGTAGATCGAGCGACGCTTTTTAAAATACGGTGAGTAGTAAATAACTAAATTAAAAACATGCAATTTTTTTTAAATGTTAGACATGTACGTATATTGTGTTTGATGTTGTTGCAATTGGATAATATTTTGTAGAATAATGATCTATTATGGTGTTAAAGATTTTCTCCTAATTAATGATTTTATATATTATAATATACACACTTTAAAAATTAAATGTTCGCTCCGTCTATTTCAAAGATATCATCACTAATAAATAATAGTGAATCTGTCAATTATTGATTTGTAAATCCTGAGTTTCTTACGCCGTCGGTTCTTCTCAAATATGATATATTAACCTTAGCAAATAAGTTACATACATATATTTTTTGACGTTAAAAAAATATGAGCATGTAAATTATTACTTTTAATTATTTGACTTTGACTTTATTAAGCAAGTGTGCAAATTTTTGTAAGGGTGTCCCTTGCATTGCAATCTAAGTCATGTCGAGATAATAGTTTTTTTAATTAAATGCTCCAAGAAAAAGGCCAAATTTCTTAAAAATCTGTTTAGTTTATTTTGAGTGGGTATACACGTTTTTTTTGCTTATTAATTATTTTTATATTATATGTTGTTTGTTATAGGACTCTCAGCGCTACAACCGAAAAGCCAGTTGCGACGTAAGTATACTTTATGTTATAGTGCATTGTGACTGAAATACTAGCAAGGCCAAAATGAGGCCAGGGTTGGCGCAGGGGCACTTAGGCCTACGTCTGTAAACGTGACAGTGTAGGCTCGTTTCCAATTAGAGAAAATGAAATATTTAAAATTTTCATTCTCTGGTAACGAGGCTAAAGCGGGGCGTTAAGTTCCGTCACTCAACATGCAATGCCTCCAGCAGAAAAAAGTGTCTTCATTCGCCGCCCAATTTTCGACACATTTTTTTGTTGAGTTTCGAAAGTCAACTCTTCTCTTTGTCTTCTTACCAGATTGACTAAAATTTTAATAATTCTTTCTAATCTTTTTCATATTATTGCTATAAAATGTTATTCTGTTAGACAAAAACAATTTGCTAATATTTTTTTTATTTTTTCCAGAAACCAGTGTGATTGGCCACAAATCTGCTGTCCACAAACCAAAGTCTCCACAATAGACCATGATGTGAAACCTCCAATTCAATTAGGCTGTGGATATAGCAATCCTGGTGGTACTAGTATCAGAATTTCCAACAAAGCTACTGACGCTGCATATGCTGATTTTCCATGGATGGTTGCCTTGATGCTGTACGTATCAAATTTTTGAAAACGTAAAAGTTTGTAAATTATATTATTTTTTTATATAATTATATTTATTCAGAACAATACAATAAAAACGATCTTATCGATCGATATCAATTCCAGGCAACTTTTGGGTATCTATTAGATCAATTAAAAAGGAAGAGAATCCACGCAGAACAGGGTCGAACTCTAGTTATATATTCATATCCATAATATAAAAAAAACTGAAAAATTCTTTGAGGTCGTCGTGATGCAGAAGCACTGCATGCATGCAGCACTGCACTATAATCGCGGCTTTCATTCCTCGCTCTAGTACACAGACAAAGTGTAGTTCCACTAGTCACTGCGCAATATCTTAAAAAAATGGGGAGAATATAGGTAACGGAGCGTCTTTGAAAAATGATAAAAAAAGTATTCTCAGAGCTCAATTTTATCGCATCCAACTACTTAACATACGTTTCGATATAGCAAACATAAATTACATCAGGTTTTATTTTTAGCAAACAAAATACCGAAGACCAGATATTGGAGGATAAAATCATCGGTGGAGCCACTCTCATCCATCCTTCAGTTGTGATGACGGTAGCCCACAAGGTGTACAAGACTCAACCCAATAAGGTTTGTCTGTTCCCCAGGCACAGACTAAGTATGTCGAGTCGCTTGTCGAGATTTGTCAGAATTATAATGGTGTCACCGAGATATCTATTCTAAAAAAAATATTGTAAAATAATACCCACAAATGAAGGGGATTCATAATTACTACTGCTGTTAACAAGTTATATTTGTATAGAGGAAGTTTGTAAAAATCCTATCTACAGAAATGCTAACAATATAAATAAGTTATAACAACCGTATAAGAGTTCCAACGTAGCCTGATGAGAACCTATGCATTGGTGGTTAAAGTGCTTGGACGGTATAACAGAAGGCGCAGATTCAAATCTCGCTACGCTTAAATGGTTTATACATTTTTTATCACATATGATAAAACATGTATAAACCATTGTATAACCGTGAAATATCACGGCACTCCGTTCTTCACATTATGTCTAAATTCGATACCTGTTGAGTGGCGAAAATCAACGCCGTAATCCCCGTTGGGCTCGATGAATGAAACAAAAAATAATATATTAAGATACTGTGGTAGCATAGTGATTGACAGTAAACACAAATACCGTATGGGTTCGAATTCCCACTGCGGGAAAATAGTTATTTTCACTTTTTCGCTGGGGTAAGGACAAAAAAGCTTTAGCTCCCTCACTCAGCACTCAATGTCTCGAAAATTAGGCGGTACATGATGAACAATGTGTCTTAACTCTGCTCCTTCTGCTTGTCCCGCTATATGCAGGATACATCGTGAAGGTGAAATAGATTTCAGTTCAGCATAACCTAAATTTCAGTTAAAATGTCGAGCTGGCGAATGGAACTTGTCTGAAGAAAGCGAACAACATAAACACCAAGATAGAGATGTAGCGAATGTCATCAGTCACGAAAGCTACGACAATGGTATTATACATATTGTTATATTTAACAAAAATGGTAATATTAAGGATTAATCTAAGCCACACGCACTAGCGTATTTTATAGCTAAATTATACAAATTCTTTACAAAAATTTGTAGCCTATGTGTTATACTGATGTATAAGCTACATTATTGTTAAGTTTCATTTAAATCGGTTCAGTAGTCCATCCATCCTCACTAACTTTCATATTAATTATATTAAATATTACAGAGAGTCATACGCTGCTTCGCTCATTTAAACTTACTTTTATAGCTAAAGGATAATATTTTTTTAACAAAAAAATTATTATATAGTAGAAGTAACTTTTATTGTATAGTATTACGTTTACAGCTATACTATATGTGTTGCTACACCATAACGGTTGACGAATTTATAGCGATATTGGTGTAATTTAACTCTTTGTCAACAGTATACATTTATTACGACGTAGCACTACTGGTTTTATCATCGCCTTTCAATCTGGCGAATGCACCTCACATTGGAGTTGGGTGTTTGGAGCCCAACTTGCCGAGTCCTGGCACAGTCTGCTACAGCATGGGTTGGGGTATGGATGTTAGGGCTAATAATAAAAGTGCAAAATATCTTAAAAAGGTCTGTATTTTAATTTCAGCTTTAATGATTTTCAAAAATAAAATCTTTTATTCATTTAACCACCGATAACAGTTTTCATATATCTTTCAGTCCAAATACCCGTTTATGGGCCTAGTGGTTGGTCTAATTAGTGCCTTTGACTTCTACTTTACTTATTGTAGTAGTTGTAGTATCACAACTGTGCCAAGCCATGTCCAGTTTAATAATATAATAAAAAAAATACTTATTTTAACGTAACAAACAACTTATGTATGATATTTTTTTAATACCAAAATATATCTTAAAAAGTCAACTTTTATCTAGAATTTCAATACTATTTATATATTTGATCTTTTTGGAGGCCTTGGTACATCATTCCCTGGAGTTGTATAAGATACACGGTAATTATTACAATACAATTAACAGTTAGTGAATTGTTCATTGTGATTTCTGATGACACAAACAAATGATCGATTCCCAATATTTAATAGTGATAGAAATCGTTTTTACAGCTGGAACTGCCTTTAGTTGGGAAAGACGATTGTGAACGGTTATTAAGACAAACGATACTCGGAGATGGTTACAATTTGCATAACTCTCTAACCTGCGCTGGAGGTGAACTTGGTGTGGACACTTGCGACGGTGACGGAGGCTCCTCACTCGTCTGTCGGATACCAGTACGTAATTTCCGCGAGAACAGACAAATATTGTGAATGTCGCTAACTCAATCAGACTTTGGACAGTTTCCCGCTTCTTTTTCACGCATTGTAGTATTATTAGTTATACCTGCCTATCTAAAGATCATAGTGTTGAAATATTTTATCGAACACGCGCCGCCCGCAGGGTCACAAGGTATTGCAGCTCGATTTCCACTGTAGGAAATGAAATAATACTATGTAATGGGAACAGAAATGTTTTAATGGAAACCAAATTTCTAATTTTAGATTTCCAAGCTCCCAATGCCTGCCCTGCCGTATGAATAACTCAACGTGAAGATAAAGAGCTTCATTTCGGATTCATATAAATCAATGTAATAAATCAGCTTCATGCTGCTGTGTGTGGGATACATACAGCAGGGTAGGCAGAGGGTTAGGACACTCCGTTCCCCACTTTCCTCCAAATTCTGGACGCATGTTTTAAGTGGTGGGACTTAACGCCGCGTTTTGCCTCAACATCAGAGCGAAATATAAATTTAGATTAGTATTATATTCCCTCGTGTGGGAATCGAATCCACAAGTAGTGACGATTACACTTGCCCCTGCGCCACGACTATCCTGAAAATTTAACAAACACAATTTTAATCATGACTCGCTTATATCATTTCTCTCCACCGATTTCAATAATCTAAACTTTTTAAAATTATTTTTTAGGATAAAGAAAGGCTACGCTACTCGGTGGTGGGGATGGTGGCGTATGGAGTCGATTGTTGGAACCAGAACGTGCCCGGGGTTTATGCAAAAGTACCGGAGTTTTACGACTGGGTTACAAGCAAAATGAAAAATCTCAATTTGCAACCCACTAACTCTTACAAATATTAAAAATAATCAAAATACTCTGTAAATATATTCATATGAAGTTCTTATTTATCTCCTACAGTTCTATACTGTTAATTTTGTACTGTTTTTTCTGTTAGATGAAATTTTGAGTGTGTAAGTCCAGATTTCTAACTTGGGCTGATCGTTGATCTTTGATCCATTTTATATATATTACTTCGCCATAATGCTGGAGGGGAAACAAATAATAAGTCAACAATATTAATGTAGTCAGTTGATAGCTTTGCTCTGTATCGTTGCATATCTGCTTCTACTTTCTCAAGTAAGCATTTAATGTTGTGGTATTGTAGCTGTAAACCCGTAACTTTCATAATTTACCAATTTAACTTTAATTACGTTATAGTTTGTATAAAAAATAGTTACATTTTTTATCAACAGTTATATAATCACGTTTCCAAAGCCAAGAATCTTACTACTCTTTCTTTACCACTAATTTCTTTCTGTGAACTGTAACTGTTCGGACAGTACTAAAGTATTAAAATGATTATTAAATAATTTAATAATCATTTTAATACTAAAGTATTAAAATGATTATTAAATAATTATTCCTTCCCGACTTAATTAATGTATAAAAAATTCAAAGACAAATAATTCTATTTCTAGATAAAGCAGTAAAAATATTTTGTCTGTACATTTAGTAATTTTGACTGAAATGGATAAAGGGCCACTTAAAAAGAATAATAGAAAGCAAAAAAAAATCTTTTTTAATTTCTTGTCTGTCCGTCTGCTTGTCTTTGTATGGTCACATTTTTCTCTTTCTATGATCTATCTATGTATGGTCACATTTTTCTCTTTGTATGATCTATCTTTGTATGGTCACATTTTTCTCTTTCTATGATCTATCTATGTATGGTCACATTTTTCTCTAAAAGTACTGAACCGATTTACTTGAAAGTTTATACGTTTCACGAATTGCTTTGTTTGAACTCAACTTAACATATACAGTTTGTTTCATTAAAATCGACACGTCTTGGTTAGATGACTGTTGATAAAAATATATATATTTTAAAGCACTATTGTTCAGAGTACAAACAATAAAGTAAACAAAATGAATTGTTAGTGAAGGTTACCTTTATAAATAATAACAGTTAAGTTTAGGTCGTAATTAATTCAACACAGAGATATAATAAAGACCGATTTGATCTTCAAAGAAATATTAAGTAACTACATAGATTCTTCGGTTCGTTCGTTCATTTTAAATAAATATATACTAAAATGCCTAAAACCAGCCTTTTTTACGTTTACTCTGTAATAACTACATATTTACCAATTGTACATTTATCTAATAATATACGTAACTAATTTAAAAACTGTACAGGAGTTAATATGCAATCATTACAGTTATTTTA
>DWAP01003138.1:0-12403 GCA_018230625.1 Heliconius eleuchia
ATGGAAATATAAATTTAAGTAAATATTTCATCTCCTCGAGTGGGGATTGAACCCAAAACCCGGTTTTACAGTCACACTGTGTGCCACTGTGCCACGGCACACACTACTTGTTGTTATTATATATCTTCCATGTTCATCACATATACCAAAAAATGATTTCACAATTGAGAGGCTACATATATATTTTGAATCTCTTAAATGAATGAGAATTACAGACTGTAAAGGGTTTTAGACTAAATTCTATAAACCAACAAATTATAGAGTTTGACACATAATAAGACACCTCTGTGTAAAATATTGTTAACAAGGGTCCACTGTTTCATTATTGTTATAAAACAATAAAATTGTTTAATAATATGTGTTTACAAAAAAATTGTATATCTTAACACTATTAATCCAATTAATATAAATCTCAATAAAATAACTAAAGAATACTAAACAAAATACTCCATTGAATATGAATATATTTTTTACATGGTGATAACACATTGTATAGAAAAATAAACATTGATTTTTTAGCTTCATACTGCATTCCATGCATGGGAAGCCATGGCGCCAAAGAGAATCTGGGAACGTAGTATTAAGACAGTTTTTTCTCATTGAAACATTTCCATTACCAACTTTCCACTGAATTCTTATTTATGGCACTGCCTGCCTTATGGAAAAACACAATTCTGCGAATTGCCTTGTTGCTTTGGATTTGAACCAACAATTGTTGTGTTTAAAGTTGCAGCTAATGCAACTGTGTCACAACAGCCTCAAACAAATAAGCAAAATCATTTTAAATAACAAAACTATCTTCACAGCTCTTGCCTTACAGCAGAGTAGGCAGTGAAAACATCACAACAGTTGTATCTAGACATACTGCACTATGTCTAGATACAATCAGTGAAACCAAATTATTCCCATAGTGGGTATCAAAACCACAACCACTGTGATTAAAGTCAAAACTAGTCCATTAAAACCATTGGGTTTTAATATTTTCATTTATCAAACTATTATTCTCATAAACAGCAGTCAACAATAATTTCTTAAAAATCTTAAAGGATATAAAATAAATATGAAATATAAATTTTGTTTTTTTTTCTTATTTACACATACATTTTTATTAAGTTAATGAAAGTATTTTTCAACAATTACATAAAAAAAGAAGTCACTTAAATGAGTAAATATAACTAAGATGCAAATATTAGATATAATATAACCTTTAATATGCACAATGAGGAAATTTAATTATATAGAAATAAATTAAATTAAAAAAATATTTTGAAAAATATTATTATATTACCAATGTATTCATAGAGTCTATGTGTTATTTACATAATATAAATAAATGAAGATACATTTCCCAGAATCATATTGAAGAGAAAACAAAATATTGTGAAATATCCAAAGATAAAATTAAAAATATCAATACAATAAATGTACATTTTACTATATTGAACCAAAAAAGGCATATCAAGTATTTACCAATTTAATAATAAACTAACTAACTAAGGCTTAAGCCAAAACTAGTTTCTTTATAATATTATATAGGTCATAATGTTAGATCACACTTTCTATTTTTATTTAACATTTTTTCCATAACACATGTGAAAATAAGTGTCTACGAGCACTAATTTGCATTTCAAAACCTACAGAACGATTAGGAATGTGAAGGTTATTCATACAGATATAAGAGACAAAATCGAAACGCGACATATGATTTTAATTATCAAAATACGTACAATAGCACTGATTACCATTACATTAAACGTCATAAATAAAAACGTATGAATCACTGAAATTCTAATCAATTTTATTTCTTATTATATTAATGTAAATCTTTTATATATATTTTTTATTACGACTTTTATAATAAAAGTATCATCTATTGGCTTTTTTCCGTATGTGTGTCAATTAAATACATTAAAAACATGTGGTTCGTAAAAACATTGGGAGCATCTGGCACAAATCTATTTGAAACTTACTAAATTGTCATCGTAAGAGTAAGAAAAGTTATTACTTACCTCGCCATTAGCGATGTTTATCCCCAAGTAAATATCTCCAAAAGAACCACCTCCGATTCTTCTTGTAATTCTATATTTGTCTGTAATCAGAAGCTCTCTGCGAAAAGCTATTAACTGCTGAAATGATGCCATTTTTGCTGGTTTTACAATATTATTTTCGAAAAAAACAGTAATGTTTGGCTAAGTTACACTCGCACGAAACCAAGGATCATTATTCGGTCGCAAAATATCGACGACTCGACAGTTGGCAACGGTGTACGCAGATGGTTGTCCTTTAGTTTATTTAGATCACACAAAATAATCAATAAAACCGAAATAATAAGTTTTGATACGTTCACACTAATCTGTTGCTAGATTTGTAGAAAATTGATCGGATTTGTCGAACGGAAAGAAACAAAAAGATGTGGCTTATATTAATGGAAATGGCCTCCGCCCTTACGGTGCGTTCCGAATTCCGATCCACACAGAACCACAGATTATATTAAACTTATACTCCTACGCCATAAGTGTCACGTATTATACTAAAATAATCAATTCATTATTATGGTCAAATTTTAGATATTTTAACAACTTAATGTATTATTTTAAAATTTCTAATTTTCTTTTAAGGTCTACTTAAAAGAATATTTAAGATTTTTTTAAGCTTCACGCTGTATCATGCATATCAGAATAGGCAGAGTGAACCTGGGAACATAGTGTTAAGACATTTTGTTACCATTAATATACTTCCGTTCCCTAAATTACGTAAAAACAGTTTACGATTACGTGTTGAGCACAGTCACTACATTAGGTTTGATAAGCCAAAAAAAACCTTCGCTAAGGAAAAGAGATACATCCCTCTCTCAGATCGGCGAGGCTACTGAAATACAAAAACATCCTAATTTCAATAGAGATAATGGCTGGAAACTTTCTGCCACCTCCGAAATCTTTGAAGTCACCATACCAGAGGGTAAGATACAGTCAGCTCATTTTGCAGGACAAAATAATTATGTCAAATGACAGACGAATGCTACCTGTCTACTCATGACCACGGACGGGTCGGGTTTCCAAAAGTGTATAATTCTAAATATACGCGATTAATCCGGTTAAAATAGTTTCATTTAAAATGTGTAATAATCGTGAAAATCAAAGAACTTATTACTAAATATTTTGTTTTCTCAAGTGGAAACCGAACCCACAAGCAGTCATGCTTACAGTCGCACGCTTGTGCCCTGCAGCTACGATGGCCTCATATGATTTCGTTTAAAACACATACTTTAACATTTAATAATTTTAGCCAGCGTTGTCAGATTTTACGTTTGGGGAAAGCGGGATATTTTAACGCTTTAAGTAAAAAAAGCGGGATTCTTTCCCCAAAAACGGGACATAGAACAAAAATAACAGTAGGTACTTTTTATTACTTATCCATTTCTTGTGTGGTATATAGCAATATAAAATATTTTCTTCATGGTTAAATTATACACCATTAACTATTATGTAACTATTCACCACACTTATAACAATACCTGTTTGGTTTATTCCGTACCTAGGGCAGTTAAGTTTCAAAGTTTATATCTTTGAAATTCTTACTAACTTATTAAAAAAATGAAGTAATTAAAACAGAACTATTTTTTTAGAAAATAGACACCTTCAAAAAGCGCTCCACATTAACGGTCGACGACGCACCTGTAACTCTTTAGGTGTTACACGGGGTCGTGGAGGCGTGGTAATCACTCACCATCAGGTGACCCGTAAACTTGATTGCTTGTCTTTTCCATTGAAAAAAAATCTACGACAAGCGGGACCCTGACTGTCCCGCTCGGGACAGTCAGGGCCCCGCTTGTCGTAGATCGCTAATTTTAGGCTATAAAATTGGGACGTCCCGACGTCGTCGGGGATTTGGCAACGCTGGTTTCAGCACATTTCAAATATTGTGCTCAGACGTTGCAAATGATTAACAGTATGCTTTTCACTTACCATGTAACTAATCCTCTGTATCAAGATTTAAGTTCCTCATCAAATTTACCTTTAGTAAATTCTCCCCCATCTATAATTTTATTTTTCATGTACACAATTTATCACATCAGATTTTCTTTGTTGTCTTTTGCCTAATTATCTGTTGGCGTCATTATACTTTTGTTTTACTTTACTACTTCTACCTTGATATTTTCATGATAAACCATTAATTTATGATTTATTTAAAATACACGAAAAGTATAAATATAAAAGTAAGAAATTTATATTTGATGAAAATATAAACTATGTATTTTCTATGAATGTATTAGGTCAGTTTTAATATAAGTAAAACACAATAATATTTAAAGATATACTTAAACCTTTAATTCATACTTTTAAACGCAAACATAGTTAAAAATATATAAAATGACTAAAATAATAATGAACTATGCATTACCATAAATACAAATGTAAATACTTTGTAAAATTAGGCTTATTCTCTACATACTAGTGCATAAAATGACACATATTATTTATTATAAAATATTATAATTATTTCAACAGGCAACATTACAAAATATCTTTAAAAAAAACTTCTAAAAAATGCACTTTAAATTCGAATTTTTAAATCAGTTCCAAATAACTATGCAGCTTTCTAACAATGTTTGTTACTTTCAAAAGTAATAAATGAGAACTTGCATTGTATTTAATTATTGAACAGCAACATTCATATTATATACTCCACCTTTATATATGTACCAATTTATTTTATATTCTAAACATATATGTCAAAAAAAAGCTTGATATTTTATAAATTTTATGGTAACTTGTCAGATTGGTGATTATCGATTAATGATTATTGAAATAAAATTATAATTATACTAATTTGATCAAACATATTCGAAGTGTATAAGATTTCATATTTAGATAATTTAACAACAGCTTGCTTTAAAATCACAAAAATATAAAGAAATTAACATATAATTTCTGTACCAATATACATAATATGTAGGAGAATATTATATCTTAACAATCATGAAATTAACACAAAAATAAGGTAAATATATAAAGGTATGTACATACAATCCATTTCTATTTAAGGAGCTGGCATACATTTAAGACGTTCAAAGGCAGCCTTTTCTAATGACTCACGGTGATCCGGATGGGCTATTTTGATTAATTCATAGGCCCTCTGTCTAAGAGTTTTACCAAAGAGGTTTGCAATGCCCTGTTCAGTTACCACGTAATTGACGTGAGCTCGTGATGTTACTACACCGGCACCTGATGAATCGAAAATTATATGTTATTTTTATGGGTAGGCAGAGGAAGCCTAATGTTAGCATTCTCCACGATCCACTTTTCGCCTAATTATGGGGGGATTGCGTGTTGAGTGGCGGAACTCAACGTCGCGCTTTGCTTTGACACCAAAGTATATTATAATGAAAATTGCATTCATGAAGTATAGAAGTCTCATCAATATTTCATGGATGTTAGATTATTTGAGAGGCTGGAGAAAAGCTCTTCCAGCTGTTGAGAAGCATATTACAATTATATGGTTAAAGTAATTGATGATGTAAGGTATAGCTTAACTATATAGATGGTCTAAACACTGTCCAAGGGACATGGGTTCAAATCCTTTATATGTAAAATGATAATAACGATATAAATAAATGAAAAAATAAATCTTACCAAGTTTCAAAGTTGGCACAATTTTAGATTCCCCGCGTTTTGTATTAGATACGATGGCAATGATAGGTTTTCCACGACCATCGACTGATTCAGCTGCACCACGAATGAAGTCCACTTGACCACCGAAACCAGAGAACATTCTAGTACCTTGAGGTAGGAATTATATTATTAGATATTTTTCTTTTAACAAATGTAAGTACCGTACGGCCTACGTGTCATGGCCGCTCTGAAGTCAAGGTCTCTTGAATTATTGTGCACTGTTTACACGGAAAGTACACAAGACAATTAAATATAAAAAAAGTTTTAAATCCAGGGCGGTCACGACTCATTGATTGTAGTGTAACTTTCCGTCGTGTGTATACGAATATTTAAAAACAAAAAATTAATAAATAAAAATAATAATAAAGCCCTTTATTCCTAATATTAGTTTACATTTCGGATGTGTCTAGCAATGTTAATTATTTAACTTCAAGTTATATCATCTAACAATCTTTTGTAGGGTCTGCCAAGTTTGCGTTTCCTATGAGACCTTTCCATTTGGTTGCTAGTAATCTTTAACACGAGCGATTTGACCGGCCCATAGCCATTTTAGTCTGAGAGTCTGGGTAAACGCTTAGCTTCGTATTATTTCTGCTGCGGCTGCAGCTGGATTACTTCGTATTATTTCAATTTTCTTAATATTGAGTTCTTTCCATTGCTCTTTGAGTAGCTCTTATTTTATTTTTTCCTTTATTTTTACTGTTTGTAATGAACTTAGTTTTGCAGATTCATATAGAGACAAATCTTTGTGCCTTTTTTCGTCTAGCTGACTTATCATCTCATTTACTTGCTTTCCTGTGCAATGCATTGAGTGGCTGATACCGTCAAATGGTTTGTTGTTATCAATAAAGGCCCATACATGGATTTATTAAACTCTCTGTATTTTTCTATGATCTGCTTCAATGCTTGTATGTGGTTAGTTGTGAAATCCAGCCGGTTGTGACGCCTCGAATGTGTTTGATACTCTATTCAGTAGTATGGCAGAAAAGAGTTTGTAGATACTCCTTTCACTTAATCGCTTGTCTAAATCAAAGTGTGAAAATTGCATTTAAATCAGTTAAGCCGTTTCTGAGATTCGTATTTCTACTACACCGATAAATACCGCCAGTACCAGTTTTTCTGATACATCTTACATGTACAGACACCGATCAGTTATGATTTTATTATTATGTAGGAAGTGAAATTAAGTTAAATTAGCTTCATATAAAATATGAGATTATTTATCACTTGAACTTTTAGTTCAAAAAAATTGCTTCACCCAAGATGTGAATATAAAATCTAAATCAATTACAAATGCTATTCTTATATGTTTTGTAAGAAAATATTTTGCATATCGCTAGTGTTAAAATGAATACGTACCTATGGAATCGGAGCACACCTGTCCGGTCAAGTCCACTTCGATACAAGAGTTAATGGCCGTCATGGTCGGTTGTAGAGACACTATGTGCGTGTTGTTGACATAGTCGATTTCTAACATTTCTGTAAGAAATTATTAAATTTAGTATTGTATTTTTTTAATATGATAATTATGTTACTTTAATATGCTACTTCAATTTGTTTAATGTTTTTAAAAGTATGATTCTTTCTTGAGGGTGAATAATACTTTAAAGATGTTACAAAATTTGAGAATAATTCAATTTTACCATTTATTTCTTTCTCTGAGGGAGAATCGAACTCACAACCATCGAGTTAACAGACTAATTATTTATTTATAATATTTAACATTATATAGAGCATGGTTGCAAAGACTTATAACACTAAAGGCAACTCGGGCAAATCATGAACTGATGGCGGGCCGCCAGAAGTTTCGAACATATTTTTTTTTGGTTTTATTCTGGAATAGAATTAAATATTTTTTGAATGAACGAAAGTGTTATTTTTGCTGTCGGCTGACCACCAGTATTCGGTCTGTGCATCCATGATATAGAGTAATAAACCATACCAATAAAAGGATTGTTGTCGACAAAATCGTATAGCTCTTTGTTACCAACCAAAAAGCTTCCTACAATGCGTCCCCTGTGTGTTTTCTTCCTAAAAAAATTTAAAAATCACAGTCAAGTGCGAATTGGATTTAACCACTGATGGTTCTGTATCATTTTCAAGATTGTAGGTCAACGGAAATTACATCTTATAAACAAACACCATTCTAAGACAATGGCAAATAAATTTTATGCAATATGCGATCAAACACGAAACAAATAAAGCTAGTATCTTTTAATAACATAGATTCAGCAGCTTAATTTTTATACTCTAAAGGACCATTGACCTGAACATTTTTTTATGATAATTATTTCAGTTGGAGTCAGACAGACAATGTCCGACATGTCCTTTTGCCTGCATATCAGTTAGTCTCTCTGACAAACTGAACCTATAATAGTCCCCAATTTTTCTTTTGGTGGTACGGAACTGTAAAAACGATGAAACTTACTTATTATTAGTAACACAACCACGTTTCACCAAATCTATAACGCCAACTGAGAACATCTCTGAATGTATACCCAAGTCCTTGTGACCCTTGAGGGCGGATAGCACCGCGTCGGGGATACTGCCGATACCTGCAAATAATTAATTACATTTTTTCTTTATTAAAGCAAGTGTTATTTTACTCTCTACTTCATTTCAATAGAGTGAACTTTTGCTATATTATTTTTCACATGGGTATAATATACAGAATTTCAACAATCCAATTATAAATTTGGTCTGTGCGTTGAACTTCATGTCAGTCAGTCCTTCAGTTCAGATACTTAAAAGACTGAAGCATACCTATATTATATTGAACGATAGCTGCACTTAATACAATGAGGGAAAAGATGACACTGTAAATACACTAATCCGCAAAGGGCAACAAGAGAGAAGAATTAATGAATGAAGAGAGCATGGAGTACTGCCTATAGATGGCCGTGAAAGAGTCCGAACCAAAGCCTGTCTTGCACCATAGCGACATTTTTCGCATCCCAGCATCAAGTCACTCATACTCTATGAGGCTAGATTTAAGATCTTTCTAAATAATTTAATTGTAAAATATCTCCTGTTTGAAATAGGGTCTGAGTCTTAATTTTCTACATTACATATTAATGATAAATAATGTATAAGATGTAAAAAAACTCGTTAACTGGTTCGGTTTTAATATAAAATTTTGCCCCCTTTTAAGGCTATTATTTTTAAGATTTAATCACAAATGTATAGTATACAAGTACCGACGACGTAACGACGACAGATTTTTTTTTGTAATATAAGAAACCGTGGAATAATTGTTTTATTACATCAGATATAACCACTATTTAATAAAAACATGAACCAATATTACCTAGATTAATAAGAAGAATTATTATGAATCCCCTTTTTTAATTGGTTCTTTTTGTGTTAAAGTTACTTTGATTTGATAACGGTTACTTTAACAGATTACAAGATTCTGATTTTCTTCTACACTGATGTATTTTAAAAAGTTTATGTGAATGTCTATAGGTGAGAAGTATTATGAGCAATAATAAAACAAAAAAAACTCTTGCAATGTACTTTAAATTTTAAAATATAGTATAAAATATCACTCTTATCTGTAAAAGTTACCCAGATTGACTGCAATGATATGGAAAAAAGGGGTATGGACCAAATATCTGTACGGATATATATATATATATATATATATAAAATGAATAGCAAAAACGCCCACCCATCTGCAAAGTAGCGCCATCCTCCACCAAGTTCTCCCCGATGAGCTGTCCTATCCTGGTCTCCTCCGCGCTGGCCGGCTTGCTGCCGTGGTCGGGCAGCGGCGTGTTGTCCTCCACCGCGACGTCGATGTGCGACACGTGGATGATGGCGTCGCCGAACGTGCGGGGCATGTTCACGTTCACTTGAGCTGGAATGGACACATTTCATTTTATTCTTTGGTTGGGATCGAACCCACAACCAGTCGCGTTTACAGTCACACTTTGTGCCTCTGCGACACGACCAGCCTCAACGCCAGCCTGTACGATGTGGGTAGATTTTCTTAAATTGTCATTAGTGTCTTAGTAAACACTTACAGTAGTTCAAACCCAAAATGAATCCAATCTTGTCAATATAGTTTATAATATATCGCGATATTTTATATTATATTTTTTTTTGTCTCTAATCCTCACACTTAAGGCAGCTGTGGGGGTAACGACCCTTAACGTTAAAATTTATTTTCTCGGTATATATTGAACTATATATTGAATGTGAAATTTAAATTGAACATGGTTATTCATAAGCTTATTATATTTTTTCTTCTGAATTTTCGGAATATTATAAATTGTAAATGTTTATTTAAGTTTATTTTTCGAGGGCGCTTTTATCTATCACCCTATGAATTGACACTTACCAAAATTATATATATTATGTACATATTAGTTAGATGTCTGTGCGACTCCTTGTAAGAAAGATTAGATTAGTTAAGAATCAATCAAAATTAAATTTGCTATGTAATTGATTTTGATTGATTCTTAATGAATATCAATTGTCATAATGGCTGAATAGAAAAATTTAAGAAATCTTACCAATGATAAGTTTCGAGTTTACTAAAGCTGCTCTCACGCAGTCTACTGAAGTACCCAAGCTGCAGTACCCATGTTGGTCCGGGGGAGAAACCTGAAGAAAAGTATATTTAATTATATCTTCTAAAAGTATATATTCCATTATATCTAAATGCAGGTTACAAAAGCTAGAATTGTCTTAATGATTTGGTAAAATATACTTAAACTAGGAACTAACTAACCTGGGCACGTCCCCAGGGGTTTTCTGCCTTGCTACGTGCAAGATACAGCGTGAAGCTGAAGAAGAAAATTTAAATCTAAACATTATGAGTCCAGTATGAATATAAACGCGACTGGTTGTGTGAAATGATTTAAGAATTAAATTTTAGAATTTAAGTGAATAAGCAAACAAATAAATACAAGTTTGAGTACTAAATCCAAACATCAACGCCCTTGGTTATCTACACTTTGATAGATGACCGTTAAACGACATAGCAATTGAGTATTTCCGTGGTTCAGAGGGCAATAACGATCTACGATAATCGTGCAGCGTTTACCATGTGGACGTTTTATATCACTTTTTTTTATCATTTATATTTCTTTCTGTGTATATCTGGTAGAAACAAGGTACACACAGCTAAGAGTGGTAACTAGGAACACTACGTTATAGTGGTGTCGTTTTAAGTGAGGGAGAGTGGAAGTGTCATAATAAGACCGGAATGTATTTAATACTACGCTCACAGATTTCATCCGCCTAGCCTGCTATGTGCGGGATAAAGCGTGAAGTTAAAAAAAAACAATATTATATTTTCAACATAAATTCGATGAAACGGAGTTTAATAAAAAGGAGTTTTTTCTGAAGTGTATCGGAAGTTATAAATATTGCGGTTGGTGTCGGCGTTACTTATAAATAATATCTAATTTTTATCTTGAATCTAATAGTACCAGTATTATATTGTTATCTTAACAATATAATATGATAAATAAAATATGTATTTTTATAAGTTTTTTTTCTTATATATTTAGTTGCTAAGAGTTTTATATAAAAACTTTCTTTCTGTTTCTATTTCTTATTTTGGTGGGGTGAATATGGAAATAATGTTTTTTTTTATATTTCTTCTTAATTTTTATTTATTTAACACAGAGTTAAGCGTGTGAAGGCAATGTGCAGAGTTGTGTTCCGCCACTTAAAATACGATGTCTCAAATGTCGGCCATTACATTGATTTTATTCACTTATCTCCGAATATAATATCCGAATAGCAATAAAACACAAATATGAATAAAAATATTTTGAAATGTTGATTTGTTATAGTTCAATATACATAATAACTAACCTGGATGAGGGCAATGTCGGGCTGGATGATCTTCCTGTGGAACAACTTGGGAATGTCTTGCAAGAAGATAGGGATCGCATCAGAGCGACCCTCCGCTACCGACTTCCTTACATTTGCCGCCATGAATAGAGATACGGATCTGAAAATTTTAAATAATTTTATTATTGAGGCAGTCGTATCTGAGTGGAACAGTGTCTAATTGTGAACGCCGATTTTCGTTAAAAAAATATATTTTTGTTATTTTGTTTATGAATCGTTCAATAATATTAACATTCTAATTCCAAGCAATGTAATGTACTTAATTTTTTCCTGCCGTTTTATTCATGTAAATACTTACGTTTTGAAAACGCAGTTCCAGCCCTACTGTCTGGAATTTTACACATTTTATAGTGTGGTCTATAGTCATAAATCATAGAATTATTTTTTAATAATAAATATGATATATTTGTATAATTTTTTTTGTGAAAGTTCTACTATATAAATAGGTATTATAAAAAAAAGCAAGTATACTAGGTAAACTACGTTTTCTAAAAAATATAAAAAACTCTTCTAATATCTAGCTAAACTTGTTTAATAAATTACTTCTTAATTTGATTGGTTCTATTTCTATGTACGTACACAACAAAACTTGCTACTCCTACTATTTAATAAGCCATAGGTATACAAAATACGGTTATATAACATTCTGGAGACATTGCGTGTCGAATGGCGGAATTCAACGCCGCGCTTTGTCTGGACAACAGAGCGAAGGAAATGAAAATATAAATAAATGTAAATATATATTTTATTTTCCTGAGTAGATATTGAACCCACAACTAGTCGCGTATATATATTTTTTTTTATAAAAGAAAAGACACGGCAAACGAGCGTGCGGGTCACCTAATGGTAAGTGATTACCGCCG
>DWAP01003139.1:0-12400 GCA_018230625.1 Heliconius eleuchia
ATCAGGTGACCCGCACGCTCGTTTGCCGTGTCTTTTCCATAAAAAAAAAAAAAAATACAAAAACAAAAAAAGGCAGACCCACATCCATACACCCAAAAAAAGGCAAAACCCCAAATCCATACACAGCAGAAACAAAAGCAAGCAAGCCAACTAACATGATCGTCCCCGGTGGCCAGCCCCTCCTGCTCCTCGTCCGCGTCGCCCAGCACCAGCGGCTCGTCGCTGCGCGCGAACAGGCGTATGGCGCCGTCCGCGCCGCACGACGTCACGTGCAGGCCGCCCGCGCCAACTGCTAAGGCGTTACAGGCGGAGGCGTGGCCCTAGATAGAATTCACATTTTCATATATTTTTTATTATTTTTCAGTCCAACATTATATTTATTTATAAAATTAAATTATATTGCACAATTAAACTTTGAATGAATGAATGAAATAAAAGAATGAATAGAAACTAACAAAAATTGTAGTAAAATAAAAAATATTTTTGTGCATCACATTTTATGAATGTGTATATGAATCACTTAATCAAAGTATTTTCTTAGTGATAGATTCAAAGGAATAAGTGTAATATTTAATTAACATTTTAAGCAAACAACATGAAAAATAATCTTAATAAGATTATTACTATGATGTTTATAAAGAATACATATAAAAAATGCACTATGTTCATAGTGTGATAAATGAATAAAAAAAAAACCAATCCAACTTACATTCAAAGTAATAATATTATCATAAGTATCGGCGTCCCACTGTTTCACTTTGCCGTCTTTCCCCGCCGTGAAGAAGTAATGAGTGGTGGGTACGAATCTCAACGCTGTCACTGTGTCATTGTGGGCAAATATCGATTTATGGCAATCTCCAAAGTCCATTCCCCATATTTTGACATTTCTGTCGCCAGAACCCGTGGCTATTATGTTGGAGTCGTAGCTTATATCCATACACAATACTGGTAGCTTGTGTCCATATAGTGACAGGTAGAACTGGTGATGTACAGATAAATATATTTTTACAAATTCGAAGATGAATTAATTACTTTAGAATTTGGGTTTATTAGGATTTAAAAAATATGAAAAGGTTATAATATTATTTAAATGTATTTTTGTTTATATCATTTAAATTTCTGCCTAACATATACTTAATTTAATATATTAAATTAAAAAGGCTTATTTTTTCAAATACAAAAAATCTCTATAAAGATTAAGGCAATACAAATCATATGTAATACAATACAAAAATTATAATAAAAATTACCTTAAACGTGTCCAAAAAGAATATTTTGACAGTAGAATCCATGAGGGCTACCGCTATGAACTTATTGTTGGGGCTTATGCACACCGCCGTCACGCCTTCTTCTAGTTCTAATGTACGTGTGTGAAGGAGGGACAGCACCTGTTTATTAAAGATTGTTTATTAAAAAAAAACAGACAAGCGCGAGTCGGGCCAACCGATGGTTTCGTACAAGAATTGGAGGTTTTTCTGAAATTCAGGTTTATTTTTAAAATATTTCAAATATTATAAAGCTGATGATTTTGTTTGGGTTATTTTTTATACTATATTGCTTATACTAATATTATAACCCGGAAGAGTTTGCAAAATATCTAAATAGTAATCTGAATAATATTTTTATAGAAAATATATAAAAATATTAAATATGTAAAATAACATCTAAAATAGGTTAAAAATATATGTCAATCAGTTGATCATGTGGTTGGTTAAAGCTACATATAAGTAGCAATATTTGAAGGTTTGAAGGATTAAATCAAATATAAAAATATAGGAGGGAAAGAGGTAATGCAAAAAAAAATATGGTGTATGTAATGGGGTGAGTGAGAAGACAAACGGGCGTCAATGGCGACATGATATTTGAAATATAAAAGTTGAATTATAATATTGCTTTGTGACTTGAAACGTTAGTAAATGTCAACTTATTTTTCTTTGGTTATGGCTTGATATTCATTTTTCCCAATCCCATATATTTTGGTCATGTGTTTACTACAAATGCCAAGAAATCTAAATCAAACCCAAAACGTTTTATAGTGTATAATTTTAGCTGCTGTTTATTTTTTGGTAGTAATAACACAAATTATGTTATAATACTCGCTCACCAATATGTACTTACTTTAGCCTTAGAATCCCCCGTAGGATCCGGTATAAGTTCAAAAGTCCACAGCTTAACTGTTTTATCTCCACCACCCGAATAGCATCCACGCTGAAAACAATAAGACACTAATTTAATGCAAAATCGGAGCGTCGGTGTACCCAAACAGAAAATCTCTATAATTGGAGTTCAAAAAACCGTGTTTCCACTGCACTGACCAGGTCCGGGGTGAGCCCCACGGCGGTGCAGCCCGCGTCGGAGGCGTGCGCGCGCACGTGCTCCAGCGGCGCCGCCGCGCCCACGTCCGCCAGCAGCAGCGCGCCGTCCGCGCACGCCGCCAGCGCGTGGCGGTCGCCCGGCAGCAGGCACAGCGCGCGCGCGCGCGCCGCCGCGGGCAGCGTGCGGACGCAGCTTTGGCTCGTTCTGTGGGTGTGAGGTGAGCAAATGCGAGATTATGTGTAAAAGTCTATGCTATAATGTATAAATAAACCACCTTTAGGTATGACTTCTTTTACAGATACATTAAATTTTATATATCATTATAATATTGTCCACATAACATGTAATAAAATTAGAAAGAAAAACAAAAAAAACTCTTTGCGTTACCCAAAAAGCCCAATAAGCCCATTATTTCTAAGCGAGGCACAATGAAACTGTAACCAAGACACTAAATTTAAAAACAATATGTGTAGAGAGGTGAACTGTAACGATAATCTCTGAGCCAGGGTAAATAATAACTAATTATTCCAAGTGGCATCATGGCAAGGTAGGCAGAGAAAACCTAGTGCTAAAACACTCCGTTCCCCACTCACTGTCGATTTCTTGAGGCATTGCGCGATGATTGGCGGAACTCAACGTCGCGCTTCTTCTTGAAAGTGATAGAAATATAAAATCTAAAATGTACCTGTTCCAAAGTTTTATAGAATCAGCGGACGCTGAAAGAACAGCGAGATTGTCCGAGCTGATCGCGACGCAACGCGGCTCCCGCTGGTGGCCCGGCATAGTCACTTGTTTCAAACATTTTACTGTAAATATGAAAATAAAATCTATCTATACCTATAGCTTATGTATAGCTTATGTATAAATAAACACGAAGATTTTTATCTACATTATTCATTAATATTATATAATAATAACGAAATGTATACACTGTATACGTACGTGCACAAGCATACAACCGTAATCGCAACAGATTGTGGGTTTGATTCCCACTAAAAAAAAATTAAATAATATTATCATTTCTTTACTCTACTAAGGAGGCGAAGCTCGGCGTTGAGTTTCACCATTCAACACACAATGTCTCCAGAAGTAGGGGGAAAGAGGGCAACTAAATGTCTTGTCACTAGCCTTGCCTACCATGCTATATGCAAGGTACAGCGTGAAAGTGAAAAAAAAATCTATATACCAATAAATGTCAAACATACCTTCATTTCCCTCATCAATAGTCAAACTGTGTAACTCCACAGTGTTAATAGCTAAAGTGACTCCCACTCGGAGTTCCCCAGTAGTTCCCACTAATAATGTCGCAGATTTTATCTTAGTTGCCAATTTCACGGAGGACAGCCGCTTCACTTCATCAGATAATGTAAGAATGTCAGATATTTCTGTAGCCTCTGGATCGACTTCACCACTTTCTTTTTGTTTTCTGTTATATTTGGTCATAATGTCAACTTTTAATGTCATTTGTATTTAAAGTGTTATTAATAATTTTTTTTGTGATGCAGTTTATAGTAAGCACTCGATGATGAGTAGGTATAGATTCTATTAAAAATACAATTTTTAGGTATTTTTTTTTAATTAAAAATTAAAAAGCAGTAAGAATATTGTGTATGAGGACTGCCATAACTTATAAGTGCGATGATTCTTTTTTTAAAGCAATACGCTATATCCCGTACATAACGAGTAAGTAGAGTGAACCTGGTAAACCTCAATGTTGAGACAGTTTGTTCCTGTTGAGACACTTCCGTTCCTCATTTTTTTGGTGAATTCTATAGGGCTTGTCAAGTGGCAGAACTGAATGCAGCTGAATGCATTACCAAAGCAAGGAAATTAAAGCAGGCATGCTGGTGCCCCTGCACCGTGACAGCTTCTTTTTTAAGTTTACTTCAAAAATACATTATCTGCCATTAAAGATTTATAAACATAAAAATCTCTCAGAGATATCTGTGATACATAAGTATATTGAATGCCTTCAACTAAATGTACAAAAGTGATTTCTTACATCAATTTTTTCCTCTGTTTCTTAACTCGTTTGCTCATTCTTATTTTGGCCTCTTCATCAGAACAAAAATAGAATAGCTCCAACAAAGAGTCAGTTCCATAGCAAGCAAGCACAGTTTGTCCGAGATCTGTGGCAAGACCCACTACCCTGCCTTTGCCTCCACGAATAAGTGTGCCCACTTGATGACATTGTAACATCTTAAATAGAAATCAAAGTAATAAAAATATCAATCTGTTTTTACAAATTCACTCTCACTCTTTTATTAGGTGAAAGATTGTGTATTTAATGGTGGAACAAATTTTTAACATTATTATATGTGTAGGAATGAGTATTGAACCCAGAACTATCACTATACATCCTAATTGTAAAGCCAATAAAAAGAAAATTATATAAAGACCTACAAAATTGTTTATTTAGTTTGTCTATATGATTTAAAAAATCAAATTAAATAAAATGATTTAACAAATCTTCTTATTCTTATTTTTTTATTAGCTATTTAGAGTTTTAGCGGTCTTGGCTTCTGACGGTCAATAGTCAAAAAGATAAGCGTCACTTTTGGGAGAATACATGTTGTGAGACACATGTTATGAGACTATAGGTGACATTTGATAGTTTAATACAAAATATTTTAGATTATACTTTTCTGATGTCAAAATTATTTTTTGTACAATTTATAACTACAAAACAATAATCAGCTGGATTGAATTTTCAGTGGTACTTCTTGGTTATTTTTTTATGGTACAAGCAGTTGTAGTATATAGATTTTAACAATAAAATTGTAATCTAACTAAAAATATACTAACCGATGTATCCTCTGCATTATCTGCATCTTCCAACTTTACTATTTCAAGTTGCTTTGTAATTTTGTCCTCTTCTTTGATTTTGTCTGTCCAATTTAGTTTCCAAACTCTTAATTCTTGATCTGAACTACCAGTTACTAGATACCTTTCTTCTTTCAATAATACTGCTGACCACACCTATATTTAATATTTTTTATTTTATTTTATTTCATATAGATATAGATATAGCAGGATAGAATTTTGAACCTGTCAGTTGAATTTAAAAAATAATAACCTTTTAGAACTTTTCGGTTATAAATATTTCAACTAAACAATATTTATATAATATCAAGTACCTCCATTTGATGTCCACCAAGAGTTTTGAAACAATGTTTAGTTTCAATATCCCAAAACTTCACAAATGTGTCTTTTGAAGAACTAATTACACAATTACGTCCATTGATGAATAACACACTTGTTATTGCACCTTTGTGGCCACTGAACCTAGCTATACCAGTCTCCGCAACTACATCCCAAAGGATTACTTCAGTATCCTAGAAATATTAAAAACAAATGTATAATTTGTTAACAATATCTACTTTTTATGTTTCTTTTAAATTCATGTTTTATCCACATATAGTAGGATAAGTAGAGAGAAGTCAGCATCAAGACACTCAATTTTCCACTTTCTTTCAATTCAAGACAATGCATATTGAGTTGTTGAACTCCACAATATACATTCTTAGAAAAGAGGAAATAAAAACAAATTATTTTTCCGAGTTCAAATTAAACACACAATCATTGCAGTTACAGTCAAATACTGGACACTGTGCAATAAATCTCTCTATTAATAATAATAATTTTATTAAGTATTTTAACAAAAGCTTATAATTTCTTTACTAAAGTATCACAATATCAATTACTTAGTATAACAATTTGTTAAAGGCAATTTCAATTTAAAATAATATTGAATAAAAATGTTTTAAAAGGCAAATGGTAACATAAAGTAAGGATCTTATTTTACCTTGGATCCGGAAACAATTCTATGTCCTTTTTCATCATATTGTAAGCAAGTTATAGCTGATTTGTGTCCGGCAAATACACATACTATGTCATTATTGATTAACTCAAATACATTAATATTACCATCCACATAACCAACTGCCATATGATTTCCTGTAGGACTTGCTGCTATTTGAGATACTATAACATTTTCTCCTGGTATCACTTGAGCCTAAAGTTGCGTGAATCATTTTTTAAATACATATACAAATTAAGATAAATTCACTTTTAATACGAGCATGACATTCAACGTTATATGTTTTTAAATGGAACAAGTTGATAAATGATAAGTTTACAATATTACCTTTTCACCCAATCGCATATCCCAAATAATAACATGTTCACATGCACCGACCGCAACATATCTGCCGCTAACTCCATTTAATGTTACATGTGTACTGTTACAGTCAGGACTAGCTATTACATTAAACGTACCACTAGGTACATATCTTAAATATTGTTTGGTAAGACCCATTTTTATCTTTAAAATGTAAGAAACTTTTATTATGTTTCTATATAACCAAAAACTTCAAAAACACATTGCTTTGTTTTGACGTTTACGTCATTTTTATTATAGTTTGTACAAATGTCAATAACATTTGAAGAAATTCCATCACAGATTATATGTATACAATATATACGGATAATACCGTACCATTTGGGTATTGTGCTCTGTGACCGTACAGTACAGTACAATACGGTACAAGTTAAGTACGGTACCTTATGGGTGGTCTAATTGTTTTGCATTATAATAAATAAATAAGATATATAATAATACGATATATATGTAAGATTTAGTGTTGTCTAAAATGTATTTTTATTAAATAAGCGTCAAATAAGCGATAAAAACTCATATAATTCCTACGATTATTTTAAAAGATACTCTATTGAATTTAAGCTTAAAAACTCTGCTCTCAACAAATTAAAAAATAAAAGTTTAAAAAGTTATGAGTTATCTGTTAAATCCGGCTCATGATCGCTAAGTGCGCTTTTCATTATACATGATTAATTTTATTATTCGAAAAATAACCTACTGGTTATAATATAGGAAATATCAATATTTGTTTCATTTACAAACTATAAAAAGTAACGTCCATAATCTATTTCGATCAGCCGTTTTTCAAGACTGCCATCAGGTTATTATGTTACTCAACAAAAGCAGGTTTATTGTTTTTCTTGTTGAATCAACGTGCCTTCTCTTACTATTAAAGTATTGAATAGTATCGTTTTATAATAAAAATATATTTCTATAACTTTTCCTGTTACACAGACTGGTTGGGTTTACAAATCGTTCAAGCAAGTGCAATATGGAGAACAATTCCACGTCAGACGTAATAATTTTAAGTGGAAATTCCCACCCTGAATTGGCTGACCTAATTGCAAAGTAAATATTTTTATTTCTTTTAGTAAATACTTGACCGTATATTTAAGTTTGTCGTATGAAATATACATGATGAGCAATAGATTAAATTTTATTTACTTAAAATAATACAATAATCAAAACCCTATTATCTTGCTGTATATAAGAGTCTCCATTATCGAATGAAATTATATTACAGTCGCTTGGGTGTACGCAAAGGAGGATGCTCAGTTTATCATAAAACTAATAGAGAAACTATGGTAGAAATAGCAGATTCAATTCGCGGGAAAAATATCTATATTGTACAAACTGGAACAAAGTAAGAAACCCATCAATACTAAATTCATTATAATAATTAAATTAAATAATATTGTAGTTTAGTACTAGAAATTGTATTCAATTTAAATAAGATATTACAATAGTGCATGTTTTTGGGGTCATTATAAAGAATGCAATAATTACTGAATCTTATAAAATTAACATAATTGAATGGTAATAATGCTTTTGAAGGTTTCTTGGAGTATTTTTCTTTGGAAATTAGACCTGAAAGGCCTTGCTTAACAAATGCTTAACACAAAAATTCCTAGTGACAATTATATATTTTTTTATTATATTATATTGGAAATATTTTACACAAAGCCTGATTATTTTGATGAGAAGAAATAAACAAAATAATAACTGGCAACTAAAAAAATAGTTATTCACTATGGGTATCATCTTATAAACACATCTATTTCATATCATTATGCATTTTCATTTAATTACAGGGATGTTAACAACAATATCATGGAACTATTGATAATGGCTTATGCTTGTAAGACTTCATCAGCTCACTCTATTGTAGGGGTCATTCCATATTTGCCATACAGCAAGCAATGCAAAATGAGGAAGCGTGGGTGCATCGTCACAAAATTATTAGCCAAAATGATGTGCAAATCTGGTCTCACACACATTATTACTATGGATTTACATCAGAAAGAAATTCAAGGGTTTTTTGATTGTCCCGTTGATAATTTGAGGGCGTCACCCTTTTTGTTACAATACATACAAGAAAGTGTAAGTGGTGATGTTTTTATTTATTCATTGCATATTAGTATTTGTAAAGATTGCTTCAGTTTAAATATTTTATGTTGCTGTCATTAAATACATACATACATACATACATATACATGACAGATAAAAGAGTGATCTTATAAAAGTTCTTTTTTTTTCTTTCGTAAGTTAATCTTAAAAAAAGAGAAATGGTGTGAAAATACATGAGCCTCTCTTTTATGTTTTTTTAAACCAATATATGATATATATGAGTGAACAGTCTGAGGGTAAAATAATCATGTATTTTTATCTTTTATAGATACCAGATTACCGCAACTCCGTAATAGTGGCACGCAACCCTGGCTCAGCTAAGAAAGCCACTTCATATGCAGAACGATTAAGACTTGCGATTGCAGTTATACATGGAGAGCAGAAAGAAGCAGAGAGTGATGAAGTTGATGGAAGATACTCACCACCTTGTATGCCTAGGTGAATGATTATAAATGTTTTTCTAATTATATGTTTTATACTTATTTGTGTTATATTTTCAATATTATCTTCATACTTCTCTTTTATGAAACGCAAGAGAGAGAAAAGTTAGTGTTAAACTACATTATGCAACAATTTAGCAAAATGGTATACACTACATTAAAACTTTTACTGTTTTGTGAACAGTGTGGACAGATCTCGCACAATGGACGTGTCAGTTGGAGTTCCGGTACATCCGGCGAAGGAGAAGCCGCCGATAAATGTTGTGGGAGATGTGGGCGGTAGAATTGCTATCATGGTGGTATGTATATTGTACAATTTTGTTTCTTAATTGTAATATTGTATTACATTCCTAGATTTATATTGTTTACAACTAGATGTAGGTTAAGCTGTCATGGCATCAGACAGTGATTCTCACTCTGGAAATTAATTATTTTCATCACCTTTCTTTGGCAAAAAGTCAAAGTATGGTGTTAAGTTCAGTGACTCAACACACAATTTCGAGAAAATTGGACATAGAATGGGGAAAGGAATGTCATAGCACTTGGTTCTCCTGAAACAAAAAAAATAAAGACTATTATTGTTTTCAGCTTTTTTTTATTTTACTTTTTTAGCTTAACGCTAAAACGCCTTTTACCAGAGCAAACAAATAAAAAAAAATTAAATTCTTCAAGTTGAAATTGAACCCACAACATGTCATGCCTATAGCCGCATACTCATTCCCCTGCCTCACGACAAGCCTCAACTTTCCTTCTTCTTGCTTTATTATATTTAAATGTTACTTTATTATAGGATGACCTTATTGACGACGTACAATCTTTCGTGGCTGCAGCTGAAGTATTAAAAGAGTGTGGTGCATATAAAATTTATGTGTTAGCAACACATGGTTTACTCTCATCTGATGCCCCTCGGCTGATTGAAGATTCCCCCATTGATGAAGTAGTGGTCACAAATACGGTTCCTCACGAACTACAGAAGATGCAATGCAATAAAATAAAAACAATCGACATATCAGTGCTTCTAAGTGAAGCAATTCGTCGCATCCACAACAAAGAGTCCATGTCATATCTTTTCAAAAATGTCACACTGGAGGACTAAACTTAAAAATGTTATTAGAAATGTTATGTTTAGTTATTTTAATATTATTATGTGAAAATCATAAATTTAATTTTAGGTATCATAAAATTAGACCTTTTTTTAATTTGTCTCAATTTCAAAGAATCAGTACAGGAGTCAGTATGAAAATTATTAATTAGTTGTTTTAAGTTATAATATTTACATTGTTTTTTTAAGTGAACTTATCTGAAAAACAAATTAGTCACCGTGTTTAGTATAGGCTAATTTAATATTTAAATGTATTTACCAATTTTAGTTTTAAGTATTACTGCTTCAGATAGGATATTTTGCTTGTTCGTATTATAATTGCTTTTAGATTTTTTTTCTATTTGAGTTTGTATTATCTTTTTTTTTATCTACATCTGAAATCAAAAAATATATAACTGTGATTTTATATTTTGTAATTGTGCAAGTTAAAATTAAATAATGATTGTTGAAGTCCAAAGCTTATAAATTTATATACTATAACAATTGTATAGATTACTGGTAAATAACTTCTTTATATATATTATACTGTTATTATTATGTAACTATTTCATTAAATATATTTGTGTCAATACTTGTTTTATTATTTCAAGAAACCAAAAGAAAAATGTAAGACAGGTAGGTAAATCGAAATTAGTTATTAAAAAAAAACATTAAAACTGGATGTCAAATTGTTTTAATATATATTTTATTATTAAATTGATTTGATATTAATAAGTGGAAAATAAATAATTTTTAAAATGAATATTTTTTTACGATACCGTTTTGTAGGTACTGACAATATATTTAATATAATATTTACGATAATTAAACTTTCATCTATTGCCATATTTAATATATTTAGTCTGTGGAAAATATTATGTCATAGTGACATTACTAGTGTCGGAATTTAAATAAATTTTTATTGCATTTTTTTTAGTTTTTTTAAATATATATGAAATACTATTTTAATTGAATTGCATTTACGCCGATATATACTACATAATAATGTTTCTTTTTTATTTATAACGATTACTTTTAATTATTAGAAAATTGTGCGAACAACACAATTTTATACAACAAAAGTGTTTTAGTGTTTGTAGAAGCTATAATCGGAAAAATGGCACTATTCAAAAGTTTTCATCGTTTCAGAGGGATGATTTTTTTAAAGTCTTATAAAAGATTCAATAGTTACAGTAGAAATATATTAAAATTAAGTGAACGAGGCATGTATCAGGATATATTCCCTAACACATCTGCGTAAGTTAAGAAGCAGTTTCATATTTCCAGCTAGTTATGCAATATAAATATTTAGATTTTTTTGACATAAACATAAAAAAAATTTTTTTTTAGAAATGAAATAAAAAATTTACTCAATAAGAATCCACAGTGTGTTTATGCAGGTTTTGATCCTACTGCTAACAGTCTACATGTAGGCAACCTACTTGTTATAATTAATTTAATTCACTGGCAAAGAGGTGGACATAATATCATAGCATTGGTAAGAAAATGTTTAATATACTTATTTAGAAAATTCCTAATTTTATTCCTAAGTGTGGAATAACACTTTAAAAAACGTTTAAATGTGAAATAATTAATATATTTCAAAAAAGGATGTTAATAGCATTAAATGTCTTATTATTTATAGGTTGGTGGGGCTACAGGTTACATTGGTGACCCAAGTGGAAAAAGTACAGACAGAGTTGCTTTACCAGAAAATGTTATTGCTCAAAATGTTAATTCTATTAAAAAAAATTTAGAAACTGTATTTGAGAATCACAAAAAATATATTTGGTTAAAAGATGAGAACCAGTTAAAACCAATCAAGTATGTATTACTAGAATATGTCACATAAAATATAAAACAGGAAGATGAGAGTAATTTTGATACATTTTTTTAGGATAGTCAATAATGAAATGTGGTATAGAGATATAAATTCAATAAAATTTGTAAGTGAAATTGGAAGAAACTTCAGAATGGGCACAATGTTGTTAAAGCAAAGTGTCCAAAACAGAATTAATTCTGATGTGGGCATGAGTTTTACAGAGTTTGCTTACCAAATATTTCAATCGTATGATTGGCTTCATTTGTTAAATGAGTACGACTGTAGATTCCAGGTAAATATAACTTATTATGTTATATATATTTTTAGCTTACACTGTATGAATGTTTTGAGGCATTGTGTATTAAGTGGTGAAAGTCAACATCATGCATTTTCTTGTTATCCAAGTAATGAAATGAAGCCAATTGGAAATCAAGCTAATGACATTTGTTTTGTCT
>DWAP01003140.1:0-12399 GCA_018230625.1 Heliconius eleuchia
GCTTTTATAGAGTAGTTAAAATTGTGGTTTCATTTAAAGTGGTGCTGACACTTCCACTCTGTATACTAATTATTTAATATTTTTTTGTTATGTATTTTATTAATATAGAGAATATTATATAGTTTTTTTTGTAATAATGTAGGGAATGGCGTCAAAAAATCGAATCGTGGTTGCGTGCCAACAGCGAGGAGGAGAGGCCCCGCCGCGCGCGCGTGCACGCGGCGCACCGGCGCTCCTTGGAAAACGACTCCGGTGAGGAACAATCTGAAATATTCTATTAGTTTTTCATTTTTCATGCATTTCCTGCAGTTTTCGATGAAATTGATTCTAAGACACTCCGTTGTTCGTTCAATTTCGAGATATTTTGTCTCACCAGAACAGAAAAATGATAATATATATATTTTATAATTTATATTAATGCAATAATGTAATTTATATCACATCCTTACCATCTGTGATGCCTCGCAGAGAGCCCGCCGGCGGAGGCGCGCGGCGCGTGGCGGCCCGCCGTCACCGACACCGACCTCGTGCGCGCCATCGAGGCCGTCGAGGGTGAGCCGCCTTCTATATACGCACTAGCACATCTAAATATGCCATTGAAGAAGCTTATATCCAACAGTGGGTAAAACAGACTGATTAGAGAGACTCGATGAGAGAGCGAGAGCGTAATCACATCCTAATGTAAACTACACTTTTTCTAACATAATATTGTTACCTGCTTTATAAAAAGAAAATTTAATTAATCTTATTATAATAATACTTTTAAAATAACATAATATCACATTACTCTTGTACAGACGTGCAACCAAAAACAAAAGACAGCAGGCTGCCTTGGCGAAAAACAGAGGAAAACGAGGAGATGCGACGTCTCAGAAGACAGCGATCACGTCAACAAATCGACTCGCCTCAACCACTTGTATCCATTACGGAAGAAGAAAAACGAAAACTACCCGACATCACCGTTACCAGTGTTAAAGATAACAAAACAGAAAAATCTGATAGAGGTGAAATAGATTCTGATAACATCGAAACACCTCCCGTACAAAGAAAAATATTCAACCCACCACCAGAAAGAGAGCCTTGTAGAAAATTCCAATCATCAATACCAGATAAAGCTACCACCGAAATGAAGGACTTGTGTCAGGAAATATTAGGTGACGGACAGTTCGACAGATTCTCAGCTGCAAGAAGAACGAGAAGGTACAAGAGAACACCAGAATCGAGTTCACCCGAAGAAGAAAAGAAACCAGAAAGTACTGAATTAATAGCAGAAACCCAAGTGTTGAGACCGTCTAAATTGGAAATCCAAGCGTCGTATCCAATTGATACTCCAAAAGAAACGAAACCAGTGGAAGAAACAATAAAAGACGAGAAAGAAGTTAGGTTAAAACGTTGGCAGGATAGACTAAAAGGTCAAAGTGGAACAGAGAAACCAACCAAAGATAATAAATCAGTGCCATACTCCAGAATGAGGCGGCAGACGTCCATAAACCAGGAGGACGTTCAAAAAGCCATAAGAGAACTAAAGTCACCGACACAGACACCTACTGGTGTCTGGTCAAGAAATGCTTATAGGAAGTCTATGAATGCTAAAATAGATAAAATTCCCACAGAAAGGACGATTTCTTCAAGAATTCCGAAAGTTAAAAGCGAACACGAGCTCAACGATGAAGGTTTTGAAGAGACGCAAAGTCTTAACTCCGAAAGCGCTTCACAAGGAGCGTCATCAGGATGCAACATGGAATGTGAATCTCCAGTGCCCAAAAAGACGGAAATTCCAAAGAAAATAACTACCAAAGACACGAAAACGCCGCCTCGGACTCCATTAGACCCGAAACGATTCACGAAACGCGCCACTTCCTTACGTGTAGAAAGATCGACCTCCAGAGCTTCCTTACGAAGTTCCAGATCTTCGTTAAACAGTTCAGTGTCAGTTGCTACAGTGAAGAAAGCGCCAACTCCTGTTAAACCTATCCCGAAACCAGTGCAAAAACCTGTGTCCAGGATGCCGGCATCTAGGTCCTCGTCAAGTGGGAGTTCAGTAGGAGTTCCAAGACCTCCACTAAAGACAAAGACGTCAGGGTTCATGAGACCTACACAAGCGTCTAAAGGTAGAGGAACTACGTTAAGTGGAATGAAAATGAAGTAAACCAAATATTTAATAAAAAATGCCTTAAATTTTGGTGGAGATAAATAAACGCTATATACATTACATAGGAGAATAATAAAAAAATATATTATCATGTTAAAAAAATGTGAATTTGATACCATATTATCGTTTTTTAAATAATATATTATTGAAAATAGCGTTATGTAATATTTTAATTTTTTTATATACAATTATAACATTTAAGGAAAAATTATTGGAATCTTCAGATAAAAGGCGAATCTCATACAATCTGAAGTTTTCAATGACTGTTTAGTTTAACTCTAATAAGATCTGTATTATATTTTATTTGGCCCGTACGTTTTTTTTTTTATTTATAAAAAAATCATTTAGTTTTAGGTTTCATTAACTTTGTGCCACGAATCAGTACGGGTATGTATTTTCTTTAGTACCATTGAATATAATTTAGTGCGAAATTCGGTTTAAATTTTTTTTATTATATTGTATAACGTAGGCAAAATTTCATTTTTTATTACGTTTTTCATTGTTTTAATAATAAAACAATAATGTTTTTATATAAAAATTATTGTAATGGTCAAAATTTTTTTTTCTATAAAAAATTTTCCGTCCACATCCATTGCATTTTTCGTAACTACCCGCAAAAAATGAAAATTACAAAAATAAAATCTAATTTTGCACTTCACACTAATAAATTCAATATTCATATAAAATGTATAAGCGATCTGATTTTTGTAAGAGAAACATATTTTTTTATGTAAAATCGTCACAAAGCATGGTTCTAATAAATGTAAATCTAACACCAGTGTTTATATTTACTAAACGTAATAAATTTATATTCGACTATATATGGAATATTGTTTTATTTATCTAATTCAAATTAGAAAACCAAATAATTTTATTCAAAATAACAAGTTACATGCTTAATTGTTTGAATGTCAAATAATTTACCACCAGTTCACTTAAGTTAATGCCTCAGACCTGAGAAGAACCGGCGCAAGAAACACAACGGGACTTATTTTTTAAATCAACTTTATATTATATTTAATTATCTGTGACTATTATATGTTCAAAACAAACCGGAGCGAGGCGTGTTATAAAATTAAAATAAAATAAATTAAAGAAGATATATGAAGGTATATATAAAAATCTATTATTGAGTGTTTTGGGGGTCTTGGGTTCTATTACATGTGTTAAAAAAATGTCTGTCCGCTTGTTTACGCTAATCTCAGAACCGGCTTAGCCGATTCAAATGCAGTTTTACTATAATATTTTGGCAAGTTTCTTTAGTATTTAGTGTTTGTTTTACATATTTCCAGTTGTTCGTAACATATAGATAATATTTATTTAACATACTTTAAGTGACATAGATGACTAGCGAAACATTTAAAATATAAATAATAATTATTTGGTTCAATACGTGTGAAACAAAAAAATAATACTCAAATATAGATTTAATAAATAAATAAATTCGTTACATTTTTTTATTACACAGAGCGTCCAGCACTAAAAATTTATTTTTAAAAATTTAATTGATCTTTAAATCCTTTATAATAATCATAAATTACGTGGCACATAATAAATTAATTCAGTACATAAAAAATAAAAATTTACAAAAAAATAACAAAAAAAAGTTATAGAAGTCCACTGTCAACGAGTTCTGTCACCAAGGCCGCCATTTTCTTCCTGCAGGCCTCGTTCGAAGTCCATACTGGTTTGATGCAATTGCTCATTTCGTGAGATGGAGATATTTCACTCTCCTAAGTATAGTGGAAGTAATAGAGTTAGAATGGTTGTTGTATATAACGTATTATATAGCTTCGTGTTGTTTTTTTTCCAGCTTCATGCTGTATTCCCATGGGCGTAGGAAGTGGGGAGGCCGGGCACCAAAAATTTTTTGAGCCATCCCAAAAGTCTGGTGTCTACTTCAGAAGTTTTATTAATAAACAATTTGACCGAAAAATTAAAAAAAAAACATTTGCAAAAATTAAAAAAAAAACAAAAAAGCTAAACTCCAGGTCCCTTTCAAAAATGTCTCTAGATATACGTGTATTCCGCATATAGTAGGGTAAGCTTTGCTTAAGCTTTGGAAACCTAATGTTAAGACGCTCCGCTTTTCGCTCTTCGCCGAATTCTGGAGGCATTGCGTGGGAATCAAACCCACATCCTGTCACGTTAACAGTCATACATTTGTGCCCCTACGCCATGACTGGCCGCAATGACTGGCCTCATGTTGTATACCGTACATGGCAGGGTACGTTGAGTGAACCTAGGAACCTAGAGTTAAGATTAAGAGATTAAGAGATTTCCATTAAGAGATTCCGGTTTCCCACTTTTTGACGAACTCTGGAGGCTTTGCGTGTTGATTGAAACTCGATGCCGCACATATCCACACCTTTCGCTCTTAGAGTCGCACAACTGGCCCGAATAATTTAAAATATCATAAAGAATTTTATAATATGGTTCTCTGATTGTGGCATTCTGAGGAAATAATGTTTATTACCTTTTCCTGATAAAGATTGGGCGCCTCGTTGCTATCGCAAGTCATTATCGGATACATGTCCAACGCGATGCCGAGACCGAAGCGACTGCTGCTCTTAAATTCCTCCTGTAACCTGAGAAAAGAAAACCGTTAAAATTATTAATTATTTACTAATACTATATTTTAAGCAGGATGACTCGATCTAAATTTATAAACCTAGCCATCAATAACTCTCGATTTATATCTATATTCGATATAAATCAGTTAGATTAATCGATTAAATATGTCAATCAGTTGGCTTGCCAATTTATTAATACATACATCAATCTACCGATCACTCAGTGGATCAATCATCCGAATCGCTTATAAATAAGCAAAATTAATTACTAATCATTATCACTATACTCACATATCATGTAAAGTTTCCTTATCCAAGATATTTCCATCGCTCATTTCTGAAAGTCTTTCATAAAGTTCATCAGCATAAAATCGTAATAGTGATGTAGTGTGTTCAGCTCGCTGGTCCTTCTCCAAGCACAGGTATATGAGGAAAGCCAGGTCTAGAGCTGGTGACGCGTAACGTGCCAGCTGAAAGTCTACGATGTACATCTGCAATATGTGGATTTTTATTATCTGCAAAGGTGTGACGTAAACGCAACAGTCGTGGATTCTATTTTACTCCCCTTTAGGTAATGAATAATTCATTCATTCATTCATTCATTCACAAAATTAAGTAATGATTTTTTTTCACAAAAGTTTACAAGTTTCAAATGACACTTTCAAATACATTTTAAGATAAACTGAAATATGATTGATTTAATTTTATATCAAAATTACCTCAGCAAGATTACCGTCCGTAAATTTAAACAACATATTATTGGTCCAGCAGTCCCCATGACATATCACCGCTAGAGGTTCCCTTGGAGCGACCATTTCCACCATAGATTGGAAAAAAGTATCTTCATTACAAAATCTTTTAAAGGGAACCAAATATTTTTCCTTATCAGAGGAATCCTGAAGTTCTTCTTCAACCATGGCTATAGCATTACGTGTAGCTTCACTATAGTAACTTCTGTAGTAATCTTCGTTTTCAGAGACGAAAAATACTAGAAATGTTAAACAATAATAATTTAAATTACAAAAATCAATATTTATATTGTATTTTTTTCATTCAACTCTATCGTCATATGCAGAAGACACATAATTCCAGAGGCACAATAAAGATAGGTCTCTAAATACTATTAATCTTTACTTTTCTTCTACCGTCACAAAATTGAAGTGTTGTCACAAAACAAAAATTTGAACAAAGTTAAGTAGTCAATGCCACACGTAGATTAAATAAATTAGGGAAACACAATATATTAATTTCAAATTTTTGCCCTTAATTTTTGAAGCAGATACACACCGCAATATGGCTTTTAATACAAAAAAAATTTCTTACCTTCAGAAATTCCATCTTGTATATTTAATAATTCGTAAAATCCTTCAGGGTCGTAATATTTCATAGCCAGCGACAAAGAGTGAAAGTGAGATAGATGTTTCAGTACAAAATAGCACTGATCAATAGTCAGTCCCTTCCTCCGATCAGGCATCATGAACCCGAACTCTTTCAAATCTTTCAAAATGACCAAATCATTCTGCGCCAAGTAGCATTTGGGAATAGAATTAAGGGGATGAAGTACTTTCTCCCATTGGCTTTGAAATTTGGATAATGCTGGCCAAATTTTATTATAAAAAGCTACTTCGTTGCAAAACAATTCGTCGCTTTTGAAAGCTTCGCGACGTAGAATGCTTTCTGGCAAACATTTGTAAATAATAGATCCTTCCCAAGGTTCAATAATCTCTGTGTTATCGTCTTCAATAGATTTTCGTGAACCTTTCAACGTTATTCGGTACACCATTGATGTATAATTATCTCCTCGCTTGGATCCTGGTGCGCCCTAAAATATATTTATGTTTTTAGTTATTATTTTGGATTGAGGCCAGTGACGCGCAGCGGCACGAAGTGTGTTAAGCGCGGCGTTGAGTTCTGTCACTCAACACGCAATGCCTCCAGAATGTGGCAGAAAGTGGGAAACGGAGTCTTAACACAAGGTTCCCTCTGTCTACCCTGCTGTGTGCGGGATACAGCGTAAAGCTGGATGGATTTTAGATTATTATATAAAATTCTTTAAATTCAATAGAGTCGTTCCTCTATATACCTCACCACGACGACAAAATTTCAGTAAGTAGGCAATAAAATAAAAATATTTGACCTGCATATGCGTCATACTAAACGCCACAGTATTGGTTAAGACGGCAGTAAATACTTGACTGTATTGACTTGTATCGATTGACTGTGTGATCAGAGGTAACTTTTTGCCATATTAGTCACTTCCGAAGAACTCGCATTTATTATGAACTCAACTACTGCCAACGGAAAAGGGGGATTTTGCACCTCAAGAGACAATCATGTTAATTGTGGGTTTCCCCACCATACATGTAGCGATGTGACGTGGTGACAATTAAAAGAAACTTATCTACATTTTTCAGGACACATTCTGATCAAGAACATGATTTTTTGGAGCGTAAAGTAAATAAGTGATAAACAAAATGAATGACTGAATTATTTTTTTTATTGTTAAATAAATCTAAAATTAAGCACAAAAAACATAATGAGGATTGAAGTTTTAGGGAGCCTAGTGTTAGGGCACTCCGCTCTGTACTTTCCAAGTGACGGAACTCAACGCCGCGCTTTGCCTCAACACCAGAGCGAAACAAAGATAAAATCGAATATTTCGTCTCCTTGAGTAGGAATCGAAGTCATCACCTGTAAATGCGATATTTACAGTCACACGCTTGTACCTACACACTTTACCTACTTTATAAAATCTAAAAAATCCGGAAAATTTTCTTGCCATTTCAAACATATTTACCTCAAAATCATGTATGGTCACGTCTGGATATTCATCCTTCAGGAGGTTCTGTAAAAATTCCAAATTTACTGAGGTCATGGTGTCGCTCTAGATTTAGGATGTCAACTGAGACGCCTGGAAGCTTTTTCCGACACTACCGGTTTCAGTTGCAATCGGTGTTTATTCGTGATTGATTCACAAGGAAGACAATAATTCCTCAGATTTTTTTGCTATGCTGCTGCGTTTCATGGAAAATCATAGTAATAAGCCACCTTATTCTTTACTTTCCGGAAAATCTACACTTTCTTTGATGGTCTATCCATCTATATTCTATCTTTTTCATCTTACTAAACGAGATACATATAATTTAAATTCTATCAAACGAAATTTGGATCAATGACAATTGCATTCAGTTAGTCAAAGTAGAAGTGCACCTAGACGATGAGTCTTAAGCTCATAACTTTCAATCGCTAAGTGCCTATGAGCACTTAGGCAAAACCTGGGGTGTTACGACGCTCAGTTCCCATTAAGACACTTCCGTTCAGTTTCAAATCCTGGAGGCGTTGCGTGTTGAGTGGTGGAACTCAATGCCGCGCTTTGTCTCGTTACCAGAGTCAGTAAATGAAAACATTACCCTACTCATGTTATGTCCAAAAAAACATTAAACAATCCTAAAAAAATACAAAATAATAGTCTCCCTACACAGCAGGGGACCATTATTGAATTGTTATAGTGGGGTCGCCGAGATTGGATAATGTCGACCACGTCATAGCCGATGCGCTACTCTCATCGGTTCCCGCATTTAAATTGATATTAATAATTTTGCGTTGTAAATTACTGGTACCTGTGCAATATAATGTAATACAGTCCTGTAGTTTGTTAGATAGGATTTTGTAAAGTTATATGTTAGATTGTAGATTCAAATTCCAAGTTTTAGTCCGCTACCCAAAGATAATTAACTTCTAAAAATCTCTTTACAGAGATGCTAACAACATAAATAAATTGTAACAAACGTATAAGAATATCGATGTAGCTCGATGAGAAAGTATGGCTTAGTTGGTCAGGAGCGCTTTTATGGTTTTGCAAAGAGGCGTGGGTTTCTATACGTTTTCTTAATAAATATTTTTCTTTGACAAAACTCTTTAAAATGTTAATCAAATAAGTATGTAAAAATTAAATGCATGTGCTAAATGTGTATCTACTAGATACTAGATATTCGAGACCTGTGAAACCAAAAATTATATAGGGCTGTGTCTGAGACTTTATCAGCCAGTGGTGAAACTGAACCTAATATAAATAGTTATATAAAAAGGTTTTTCTCTCACCTTACAATTCGCTGAACCAACTATTAGCAAATGAACAAGCCGTCGACATGTAAATATTATTTTCGTCTTTAATATTTTTCTATTAAAATAAACTCAATAAATAATATCATGACGTAAAAGTCAAATGCGTAAAAAGGAGCGCGTAGCTTAACTGTTGTCATTATGTTCCCGCCAATATTATTTTAAAAACGTTTTAAAACTATCGCAATAAATATTTTAAAAAAACTAATAAGAAAAATATTTATTATATATTCAAATAAACTTAACAAACATAAATAATTTAATAAAATGTAAAATTATACTAAATAAATATTAATAGTTGTACTTTATATTTAAAATTTGAGTTATCTGTAATTTTTGAACGTCAATGTTTTGATTATATTGACAGTTTGAACAGCTGGAAGAATCGATCGCTGTAAATTAAATTGGAAAGGCATTGTTTTCAGCTAGCATATTAAACTAGGCTTTTATTTTCTTGTGCGTTGTATAATTCTAATCTATTTAATTTTAAAGTCTTAACAAAAATGCCTGTTGATCAGATACAATATTCGGAGAGGTACAACGATGACGTCTACGAATACAGGTTGGGAGTTTATTTCATGTTATTTAAATTAAAATCTTTATAAAAATATATTTTTTAATATTTATGTTTAATTTTGTTTCCTATTCCCCTCTAATATGTCGCGGAATGTAGTATAAATATTTTAATGCGTTGCATCATACGTTCAGTATTTGCTACCATGCTTTTACGTATCTTTATAAATTAAAACTTATATATTTATAAATAAATTTCTTAAAATATATATTTATTCTTTCAATAGTCAACGATATATCTTTAAGTGTTATAATTATATTACGAAATGTAATTGTTAAATAAGTACGCATTAATATACGCATTACGATGTCAAGGTTAGCATGAATACCTAGATAAACAACAAAATGTTTTCTTTATTTCATAACTTTCTAATTCAATTAGAGAATCTGAAGAGCTCGGTCATAAATTGTTAATCCTTTCTCCCTGTTTAAACTGTTCCCTGTTGCCTCTTATGATTATATTTACTAGTTCATAAGTTATACTAAACATATGTTGTATTTTTTTTTATCTTGCATATTTAAACTATTTTTTAAATATGTAAGATAAAAAAATTACATTCACTAATTTTATTTTAAACAAAGGAGACTTAATATCAAATTTAATCTAATTTAAACATTGTGTGACTTAGAGTGGCAGAAAATAAAAATAACTCCAATCCATTGAGTGGAAATGAACCTAAAACTATTGTATTTACATGTCTATATATCAGCTATTTTAATTTAATTAAGCCTATTGTATTCCAGGCATGTCATCCTCCCACCAGATATAGCTCGATTAGTTCCAAAATCCCACCTCATGACGGAAACTGAATGGAGAAACCTCGGTGTTCAACAAAGTCCAGGATGGCTACATTTCATGGTGCATAATCCTGAACCCCATGTCCTATTATTTAGAAGGCCTAGAACTAATATACCTGCTCCGATCAATGGCTTAGATTCAAGCAGTTCCTCGACTGTTAAAGTATGATAAAAGTGTAGATAGTGAAGGCCACATGTAAGATATTTATCTGATATATATATAGTAGTTTAAAATTTTTATATATTGCAAAAAAAAAAGAAAAATTCATTGATTTGAATTTTGTACTGTTTCGTAATTTTGTAAGAAAAGATAAAACAACAGATGAATAGTGTAATTGTTACCAATTACCATACAACTTAAGAAAATACTAAGGTAAATGAAAATGATTTTTTTTTATTGTTATTATTATTTGTGTTAAAAATAGAAAAGAAACATAATAAATTTTAAACATGTTATTAATAAACTATAGATAAGTGATATGAATATCTGATAATTTTTAATAGGTGCTTCAAAACTGTGGCCTTAGGACTGATAATTTAATAATGTATGCAAATTGCTTACGAGAATACAAATTATATTTATGATATAATGGATTTATTTAAGAACTGTATTACAGCTTAACAATTGTTAACGGAATAAAGAATTTTAAGTTTCTTTTACATCATTTTTGTTTTTTATTATCCTTATTTTCTACTTGTTTTTTAAACATTTTTTGTGTTTTTGACAAATATATTCTAATTAATAAATCAGCTTACCGGTGTATCCTGCACACACCAAGGTAGGGAGAGGGAACCTACTGTTAAAGACATTCTGTTCTCCTGCTCCTCCTCCACATCCTGCTGAATTTTGTAGTATATGTATGTATAATATATATATATGCACATGTGTCACTGAATTATGCGGGGTTCCTGGTAAAGATTTTATCTATCTTGATAGAAGAATTACTTATAGGTCCTGCCAGTTAATCCTAATAAACTTTTTTATTTTTTTTTATTTTATGCACGATCACGGTTTTTGTTTTTATAAATATTCCCTTATATTATATATCCCTTGAGCGGTTCTGGTGATATGAGGTAATAAAGAATTTTACATACGTACTTCTTTAGCAATCGGGAAAAAACTCTTTTTAAGAACAACAACAAGTTTATTTTATTTGTTAATAAAATTAACTAAAAATTTGAGAATAAATTAACTTTTATAAAAGCGTGTTCATTTTGATAGCGATCGGATCAAACCAGCCCAAATTCCGGAGTTACGGAGTTCTTATGGCCACCTTCCAGCTCCATCATGGGACCCTGGTTACGATACGATATAAGATAAATAAGTACTCGTCAAGTCACGTCAAGCTCAAACTCGGTAGGATTGCGTCGTTTAATTACGGAGTTCCTATGGCCACCTTCCAGCTCCATCTTCGGATCAGCTCTATATCATTATAATATCGAATTGTCATCCGATTATACATGCATGCAAAATTTCAATTCAATCGGAAACTGGATCAAACTTAACTTGCAAGAAAAAATAGTTTTAGTAAAAAAATTATATTATGAAAATGTGTTTTATCTATTAGTAATTCAGTGGCTTAAAAACTCTGCATTTTCTGGGAACCGACATTTTGACTATTGGACATTTTATTTCGCAAGAGGAAAAAAATGTGTTGCTGCTACAAAAGAAACTGCGTCTATCAACACCAGATGCAAGCTATGCCAACAACAAAATGTATAAAAACTCTAGGATTTATATTTAATATTCAAGTCTTAAAACTACTATTGCTAGTGATTTCCTTCCCGAAGGAAAAAAATATTTCCTATGAAACTTCCACCAAAGCACCTTATTGCCCCAATAATTGTTGACGAAACTCGTAATTGCCTTTAACGCATGAAGACCGGAAAAGCAGTGGGACTTGACGATATTCTGGTCTAAGCGTGGAAATCGTTGGGCTTTTTACCTTTTTAACCATAAAATGTTATCTTGAACACTAGAAAGATGTCACACGAGTGGCGGTTAAGTTTCATTACCCCATACCTATTCACAAGGAAAGGGGCAGTGTTCAAGATTGTATATATAGGGGAATTATCCTTATGAGTATATGAACAATTAATAATATGTGGCGATTTGAACGGATGGGTCGGAACTGCGCGAAGCGGTTACGAGGGAGTGCTAGGTCAGTATGGTGACAAGAG
>DWAP01003141.1:0-12399 GCA_018230625.1 Heliconius eleuchia
AACCCACAACCACTTTGTGCCCCTGCGCCACGACTGGCCTATAATACCAGAATATTACTACAAGGTTTCTTTACGTGCTACGCAAAATGTTTTGCTTTATTATAAAACTTCTATTATGTACACTGATATAAAGAAAAAACATGTTCGAGTTCTGATATTATTCTTGTAATGTCTAAGTAAATTCAAAATGATATGAAAGCACATCGAAATACTAATACTTCCAAACAACAGTAACAAATAGTAGATGCGTGCTGCAACCTATTAATGCAATACGATTCGTGCATGTGACCCTCGTGTCACGACGTATATAATTATAAAATTGCATCGTAAAACTAACTATATAATGTATCTATAGTACAAACAAAATAACTGTTGTATTATTGTACAAATAAAACAACAAATGCACAAACAGTAAGTTCATAGAGGAATCAAAAGAACCATTCTTAGAAACTCCGATAATAAAATAAATGACAGAGGTCACGATGGGTGCCATTTCGATATTGATATATATGTATATATATGTAGAAATTGTATCTACCTACTATTAATAATGACATAATTATAATTAACACAACAGGATAGACAGAGAGGACCTAGTATAAAGACACTCCGTCCTTCAGTTTGACGAAACTCAACTCTGCACTTTTTCTCGACACCAGAACGAAAATATTAAATATTTCATTTTCTTGAGTGGGAATCGTACCCACAACCTGTCTCGTTCACAGTCACACGCCCCTGCGTATTGTACCCCTGCGTTAAGACTAGCCTCCAGTAGTTTTATTCCGTCTTATTATATATTTAATATAGGTACTTACTTATAAGGTAACTCAAGGTTATTCTTAATTTAATAAAACATAAAATTTTCAACATTATTAAAAAGGACTATCTATAGATTAAATAATTATTTCAATCATCTAAAATGGCAAGCACTTTACATATATAGTTTTAAAATATAATTTTATTCGAGCCTATATGGAAGAGTGAATAGGGGCTTTGCAAAAAATGTAGACATAATGGAGGAAGTCTACACATATCTTTCGTTGTCATGTGCCAGTACCGAGTACTTTGTACAGTAACCGACATGAATTCTACCCGTATACGGCGCAGTGAAAGCCAATTTCGTGGGGTAATAAAGGATGGCTCAATATGCAAAGACATTAGATGTAAATCGCACGGCGGACGCACTCTGTTATAAAGAAAGATTAGGAGCGACCCGAATGAGAACTCTAACTTATTTTTGTAATAATTTATTCTTTACATGTAATATACACTTTACTGGAAATGTAATCAAACGCTGGCAGCTGTTGATACAGATGTTGGAACACATCTGCTTGCGAAATAATAATTTGAGCAAGTATTTTTAGTAAACGCTTGTGAGGTTTTTTTAAAATTGAATCATGAAACTGAAATTCAAAGATTATTTTTAATTTGGCATTTATTTAATATACCAATAATAAGAACATCACAAAATAACAAACATTATTGTCATACTTTTTAAACCTTAATTTTAAAAAAACATGCAATGCCTCCAAAATTCGCGGAAAGTGGGGAATGGAGTGTCTTAACACTGCCTACCCTGCTGTGTGGCCGGGACACAGCGTGAAGCTGATTTCATTTAATTAATTTTTATTAAAGAAGAAAACAATATAATAATGGTTACGTTTGTTTCATGGTTAATGAGCTAAACCATTAAATTAGATTCACTTAAAGTAACTTTGTGCACCTCAAAATCGTTGATTTGTTAAGTTTTAAATTTTAAAACATCCAACACTAGTTAACTACAAAAGTTTAATCAAAAATCTATTAATCTTCGTTAAGACTTGCATTTCACGGCGTGTTTCAATTAAATTAAATCTTGAATAGTTATATTCGGCCCCTATATGCGGAGTGAAAGACAAGTTCAAACTTAATGAGAACCAATTGTCAATAGCATATGGAGAATTTTTGATATTTATAATTAAATAACTGATAGTTATGGTCAATTTATAAAATTGTATGAAGCTGCCTTTTTACAGATTTTTTTTTAAATAATGAGAAGATAAAGCCAGTATATACCTATTATGTAGGTTCGCCGAGATGTTTGTTCAGTGTTGTAATTTTACAGTGACGCCTTCTGTACTTACGCATGACGTACTCTAATGCCGCTTTACGCAATTTTGTACATAAAACACTTTAAAACGTAAGGAATTTTTAATAAAATATGTTTACACGAAATTACAAAATCATCGCCTGCCACCGTAAACCGCGTTTGATATTTTTAATTTTGTCATATATAAACTTATACATGTTAGAAGTATAAAAACATTGGAACATATATCCAAAGTAGTGACAGCGAGGGTATATCACTGGGAACATTTATTTACATATGTAATAATAGCCATGTTTTATTTAAAAAAATATATAAATGTCGATATGTAGTTGATGTAATTATATTGTTTCTAAAGCTGGATAGCAGATAAAACCGACTAAACTTTACTAAGGCCAAAGACTTTTATATGCAAAGGTAAGGGCCACCGCAAACCAACCGTGAGCAACCTTCTATTGTTTTACCTAAATGTATAATTTTCGCGTTGGTCATAACCGTAACCGTAGAAAGACACTGTAGTATGTTACGACTCTTATTCGAGTATTTATTTTAATGAGATCATTTCAGATATTTTCTAAGTGAAAAATATGTATATAAATAAAATATAAATATTAAAATACTACCACATAACAAACAACCAGTTAAATTTATCACAGTATTAATAGTTTTTTATTTCCAAACAAACTCTAAAGGCAAAATAAAAAAGGAAAAAAAGGGCATGTTTAACGATATTGTCTTTTATAAACACAAGAAGGAATGTTAAGGGACTCTTACGAGGTTAATCGGATTAGTTGTAGACGGTATTGTGTTTCGTATTGTCCCCTGAACATCTTTTTACACCTTATCCACTAAAGCGTTAAGACACAACTTTACTTTTGTCTTCTTTAAAATTTGCATAATAATCGCACTTAATAATTAATTATTATTTATGCGAACAATTTTATTATATTCTTTATGGAACAGATAAAGAAAATAGTAAAATACTGTTGAAAAGATATGTCTACAACGAAGGCAACGTTATGAAAGGTTAATGTTGCTATAATAATAAGTAATAACAATTTGTTACAAGTTTTATATATATATGTATATTTATTTAGACATTCTGACAAATTTTGTTTGTAAAAACAATAAATATCCTTTTTTATTTCTGTTATATACATACATAACTAGACAACGAAATGTTTTCGAAGAATTATTTTATTAAATGACTTCCAGAATTTGATGTAAGTACCTTTTAAATATAATTATGTTAGTCAATATCTTACACATAATTGCATTATTTATAAAATTTATTTAACGAAACATTGCACTTATATTGTAATTCTTTATTTATGTATAGCGATGATAGCTTAATCGATATGGTGTCAACAGCTGCGTCTGTCGGACGAGTGACACGACGACGATAGCTACAGTGGTGCAGTTGATGGGATAGTCAGGGATTCAGGCCACACTTGGATTAAAATTTGTATTTAAAATATCCTTATTTCTACTTGCGCAGTGACATTGGATCCTATTACATAACGCACGAGGTTTGGACGATAAACAAAGATATGATGTATCACTATTACTGAAAATTTAAAAAAAATGCTTTATAGCAACATAAGAGATTTTTTGGTGTCGTTAATTGGATGCTTCTATTTATTATAACATTCGTAATTTTTGTAATTAGCTATTTACCTAATGACATAATAAAAAAGTATTTATGTAAATGTTGTTTCTTTTTTCAATTATGTATGTGTTTAATGTGTAAATGGATCCGTAAATGTAGTCAAACTTAGGTGCATTATGCTTTGTAATAAGCGTACCGTACCAGCTTTCATCTTTTTATTTTAGTTACCAACAGCCGAGATGGACTCTGTCTCTGTCAATGTAGCTAAATGGAAAGATATAATCTCAAAGACCATTCAATGAGCTTAAATCATATGGAAAATCGGATAGACATTTAACGGACCTCCCAAGTAGCTCGTTTGGAAATTCGTGAATTCTGCCAATAAAACTTGCTGTAGGTAATATAAAGCTTTAAGAAGTATTATAAAAAAATCGGTCAATTGCAAGTTGGACTCACCTGCCGAGGACTCAGTACTAATTTCAGAATTATAGATCAACGGGATGTCCAATATCACAACCATCTACACGATGCACAAGCCTTATTGGATTTTTAAAATACTCTAACGTTTGGTTTATGTGATTCATATTATCTGGTAATTCCAAATACAGTGTTATCTTCAATACAAGAAGTATTAAGGTAGGTTATTTTTAATAGTAAGTTATCCTGTTAATTTCATATGCAGCTGCATTATTTTCAAATATAAGCTTATTATCACAGTAACAATTTTGTATGGCAAGTTAACATGCTCTATTTTCCTTGTTCTCACTTTGTGACAAATTTCATACCTCTCGGTCGGTATAGGTTTTGATTATGCAGCGAAATTTGTATAAACTGCAGCAAAAATGATGCGTAAATCTTTTGATTGCGTTGACTTAGCAGCTTATTTCATTCTGCTGTTTTATATTCGGTATTAATTACAACTTCACGTGATCTCGAGATAAATGGTCTTGTCAGAAGGACAAAAGATTGATTTAATAAGGGTCGGAATCAAAACGGATTTTTGCTTTAGAGTTTTTGCCCTTAAAGTTACGGAGCCCTAAAAATTTATTTATATTTTTTAAATATAAATGCAATAAATAAACTCAGTTGGATACAATTAAATAACAACATTGAACATACGATAGGGTTTTTGTAAATAGCTTCCATATAAAAGAAGCAATGTTTATTATTTATTGAAGTCAAGCATTGCGTGATTTAAATGATTTTTCTAATATGTTTTATTAAAAAATTACAAAGCGTGTAATGTTCCCCTTTCAAAGCAACCACTCTTTGTGACGCTCTTGACTTCACCACGCGGGAACGATTTGTTCACTAGAAAAACTAGTCAAGGGTTATTTTGCGGTTACATTGTGTCGAGTTTAAGTCTCATAAATTATGGTGCTGCACTCTAAAGTTAGTAGCTCAAGCACCAGGTGGTCGCAGCTATTTTTAGTCTTCTGTTCATAAACCAATATGGGTATAAATTTAATTTTATGACGTTCATACGAATTGAATTTGATTGGTAAGATTAATCAGTTTCAGTTTTGTATACAAACATAATTTTAATGTTGAAATTATAGACGTAAGAATATTAGTTTTTTAAAAGCAAACTGCGGGTTGACAGCTGCCAAGCATGTTTCGCGAAGCGTTACATTTTTTTCAAAGACCTTATGTTAGAGTTAAAATTTCATTACCGAAATTTTATACATAGATGTAACTCTATACAAGATATTAATTACATATCGACACTAAAATCATTTTAGAATTTATACCTTGATAAGAATATAAATATCTATTTAAGATGAAACGGCTCCTTTGAACGCAAGTAGTAACAAATTGACCAGTCGGTAAATACGTCCGTTCTTAAGTACTTGAACAGTAATCATAATGAAGCCCAGAGACGTTCCTGATCTGTTCATTAGAGGCCTCGTTAAGTACCTGCGAGCTGCCCGGTGCCCCTTCGTCTCACTTCCGGTCAACACTCCACTCACTTTAGGCGGTTCCTGTTTTGCGCAATATCTTGTTGCAATAATATTATTAATTTAGGTCGATACGTAATTCGTATTCGTTATTCATTCATTTTCTTTATTTTTTTATACAGGAAATTAATTGTGTTCAAAACAATATCTTACGTAAGTTTTGACATGTACGCATTGTATTCATATTTTTTAAATACATTACAGTTTATACAATTTTCCTCATTGCTATTTAAGTGACAAATAAAACATAAATTTATTAGTGGATTCAAATAAAACACAATTAAGCCTTTAAATCGCTACAAAAACGTATTTCAAACAGCTTTCATGAGGCCATGACTAATACGTGCCTAAAACGTTTAGTTTTAACACTTCAAAGAATACAAACAATACTTAAGTAATGTGACAAAGAGATTTGCCTGTCATCAAGAGTAAGGATTAATCCTGTTCTTAAGGCCGACGAAGAGCAGTGGTTAAATTAGAAGGTCCACTCTTAAGGAATGTATCGTAAATCATCCACTGTAGTCTCTAAAAGAGCCCGACAAGTTGCTTAAAATACTCACTATTGGTTGTTATCAATAGAATGTTCACAATAAAAGGCAATATGTACCTAAGTAGATGGTATAAGTTTACGTTTCGAGAGCATGACATTCTTTTAACTTGATAATTTGTTTATAATATAGACTTATTTGGTTTTGGTTTTTTATTTGTCCATTACTTTGTTAAATGTCCATATTATATAAAGGAAAACGCGTAAAAGAAATACGTCATTATCATTACACAACAGTAAACACTTATCGTGCTTAAAAACATCATAAAATAATATGAATAGTTAAATATATAAAAAATAATAAACACATTCCTTGCGCTTTTTTAAATATCTTACCTACTGTATAACACGTTTTATACATTGATTTTATATTTTCTAAATAACTAAAGGTATCTATTAAAATATAGCACATATAAGTATATTATATCAGAATTAGAACAATGCAACCCGACATGTGTATTAGCTAATTACATGGACATGTCAAAAGAGCCGCTCGCTGAAAGACCTTTTGTCCGTAACGCACGTTCCTTAGGCTCGAGACAAACATGATCTATTTTATATATGTATGTATGATATGTATATATTTGCTATTCATTATAAATATACGCATCTATATCGCAATAGATATACATAATATAACAATTACTGACACTAAGTGTACATTGTCCGTACCTATTATAATATGTTGAAATCAAATAAGCTATGTGAGGCCAGTCGTGGCGCAGGCGCACAAGAGTGTGCCTGTAAACGGGACAGGTTGTGGGTTCGATTGCCACTCGGAAAAATTAAATATCAAATAGTTTCATTTCTTCACTCTTGTGTCGAGGCAAAGCGCGGCGTTGAATTCCACCACTCAACACGCAATGCCTCCAGAATTTGGCGGAAAGTAGGGAGTGGAGTGTCTTAACTCTAGGCTCCCTCTGCCTACTCTGCTACGTGCGAGATACAGCGTGAAGTTAAAAAAAAATATAACTTCCAAGCCGCACATTACCTTTGGAGTGTAATGTGCATACCAAATAATAACGGTACGATTGGTGCACAATAGCTCTTTTGACGAAAATAATGAACAACAATGCCTACAAATGTACATTCAAGCTAATTTACAATAGTATTACAAACGAAAAGCAATACGGATGATGGAGGTCAAGGAAATTGCATAAATTTTACGATAAATTATTAATAACAGTACAATGTCCATAGGGTGACAGTGAACTTGCCGCGATGTTAGAGGCGGAGGCGGAGGCGCCGTCCCGTGGGCGGTGCACTTGTTCTTGCGCAACTATTTGAAAACTTTAGGTCTCCGCGCATACACACGACAGTGCTCCGAACTCGCATCACATTAACATTCTACCGTTAACTCTACTTGCCAAGGCAAACTAATCATACAAACAAAACAATATTATACTCTTCTATAATACCCACAGTCAACTGTTTCTATTTCTATTGGGCGACTGTTTAAATTTGTAAAATTTTTAACTTAGGTTATGTTATAGTAAACTTAAAGACATAAAAAATCCTGCTTATCAATAGCTATAAATATTATCTAAATATATAAATCCGTTAATTGGTAATAAAATTCAACAATCAAAATGTCAACAATAATATTGTCATATCATTTAGTAATAAAATTTAATTCAAACAATTGTTAAATTTTTAAAACATGTTCATGCTAATTACTTGGTATATACGTACATAAATTCGTCTTAATACACAGAAAGATTGCAATGGTGTCTTTCTAGAATTTTATCGCTCCACCATAAAATCTTCTACAGAAATTAAAGTAACACGTACAAAAATAACAGTAAGTAAACGTAATTAAAATAATTTAATATTACACAAGTTGTCATTCTTCGTAAAATAGTATAAAAAACGAGATACTAAGGCGAAGGATAATATCAATTACCTATTTGAAAATAGTAAGAGATACTTAACTAAAAAATTATGTAAAATAAAGAAATATTTTTTATACTGCACACTATAGGTAAAGGTTTATTTTTATCAGAAACAAGGCAATATAAAATTAATTACTGAGGACTACTTTCAATATATATATATATATATATATATATATATATATATATATATATATATATATATCTAGGTGCGTTCGCACCACATACATTCCGCCAAAAAATATATAAAATTTTACATACAAACCCAATTAACATTTATCACTGAATATGTTAATCGTTCAAATTTATATTAAGTCAACTCTACCTTTATCGCTCGCTGTTCGCTTCGCTGTTTTTGAATGCATAAGGTAACATCACGAATGCACTCATTACATATTTTGACGACGTCTCTATTATAGTGGTCATGAAGGTCATCAATGCGTTCGGAAAATATAATTACCTAGATAGCGTAAACTACGAAGCGCATAGAGCTGTTTAAAAATAGCTTACATTTTTTATATTACCCGCCCGCTTGACCTCATTGTTATATTAAAGCCAAATTAAAGAAAATCTTTTCATAAATTGTAGCCTATGTATTATTCTGATATATTAGCTATATTTCTGTAAAGTTCCATCTAAATCCATTCGCTAGCTTTTGCGTGAAACAGGATGAAACTTCACAAATTTTCACATTTTTAATATTATTAGGAAGTGGTATTCCGAAAACACTCAATAAAGGTAAATTATATAAAGCCAAGATAAGTATAAAAAATTACTATCCAATGAATTAAAGGAATGCTCACCGTTGTTGAAGATCAATTATGTCTCATTGTCTTCATTTAAACTTAATACGAGAGTCCGTATGAGAACTGGGATGCACTAAATTTCTAGTTTATAGTAGAGTTAGTAAATGCTACGCAATATATGTAAAACTCTACATCACCCACCTAAAACTTTTTGAATTAAAGTTGTTTGGAAAAGTTTTCTATGAAAAGCTAACTTATTATTTGTGTAGCATTTAACATACCACAATATTAGTAGCTTTTATATGCTTTATATTGAACTGGATCAGCCTGTTAGTCTTGTGGTTAGGCGAGTTCGACTACTAAGGCTGCGGGTTCAACCTCAAAGATATGTGCAACAGAATTAATATTATATGTACTTAATCACAATTTTATTATTTACATACATGTATAGTTTTATCAGTTGTCCCATCAAGCAACAGACTCTACCTACGTTGGAATTTAAATAAATACGTTTAGTCTTTATACATAATTTACATATATTACAAATGTATACTGACTCTGCATAATTTATATAAAGAAAACTGTAGTTTTTACATTTAAAATAATTAGTTATAAAATATAAAAAAAAAAAAAAGTGTAAAATTTTAATGCAGTACAATACAATATTACCTGTATTGTATTATCTTCATGCTCTTATATAACTGAATATATTGAGTAAAAATTATTTAGAAAAGTAAATTACAGTATAAAAAGTAAATGACGTACTTAGCTATTGAAAAATAGTTAATAAAAAAAGATAAATTGTTTAACTACGATTTATATAATCCCTATTTTGTTTATAGATACTATTAATTTAATACCTGATTTATAAGATTCAGCGGTCCTGAAACCCGACAAGTCGGTGGTGGTGACTGGTATCCCCAAAAACAATTCCAAGGCATTTTTATTCATTTTCGAAAAAGAAAAAATAATTTAATATCTGCTCTTCATTTTCTCCGTCCACTATCAAATAATATGGATTTATTTAGTTGGTAAATTATATAGAGCTATTTATTTAGTCATTTTTCAATAAGTCGCTGACAATGTAGCTTGTTTACAGGAGAAATTACCGCGTAGTAAATTATATTTTGTACGAATACGGCCACTCAGGAGCCCCGCCGCGTTACGACTGAGGTGCATACAGCTGATCTACTGTAATACATTTTCCTAGACGATTCCTATTTCAAAAATAAGTAACATAGGTGTTACACAAGTACAAATAAATCGTTTTTTCCCATTGTTTTGTCTTCTTACATATACATATATATATATATATATATATACATATATACATTTAACTCACACTGGATCCCGTGCATGCACTAGGGTAAGAAGTGTGTTAAGACACTCCGTTCCCCACTTTCCGCCGAATTTTCAAGGCATTGTGTGTTGAGGAGCGGAACTCAACGCCGCGCTCTACTTTGTTACCAGAGAGAAAAAATTAATGCATTTCTAATCACATTAAATATTTTAATTTGTTTTTTTACCAAACAAACTCTTTACATTATAACATATTAATATATATACATCGATGTTTCCTACAATATCCATATGCAATAATCAAAACTACTAGGTATTTTTTAAATTTTATACGAAAACATGTTTTATCTTATATTTATACCTATATAATATAACATTTAGTACTAAAACTAAATTAATAAAAAATCTAATAGTTCCATAAAGTAGTTTACTAATTAAACTATATGTGGACAACGTAACTGTTAGAAAAAAATCTACTCACACAAACAATAATTAAAATACACTATAATTTAAAAAATAAAAAGTAGTAACGATTTGTATTTTATGAAAGGACATTAAATGTAGAAAACAGCATATATTTTTTAATTTATTTGTAAACTAACCTGATATTTAAATTGAGGAACTATACTGATCACCGGTGGGCGCTGACGATCCCGGGACCATGGGCAAGTCCAGGGCATATTTCAAAACAGGTGAACTTCACTGTGTTTCTCATAAAATTTAATTTTAAAAATTTTAAGTAAAAAATTGGGTAGGGCTGATTATGTTATATAGTTATATTTTAATTTCTGTTTTGATTTTTACTTTTTATACATTGTTCGAATAAAATTATGTAGATACGTGCAACAGGATTGGGGATACGCATGCGTGCGACCGGCGAGCCACGCGACGTGGGACTAGGTCGGGATTCGGGAAGCGCCGCGCTCCGGGCGGCTGGCGTTGTAGTGTTTATGTGAATTACATAAAGGAACCCGAGCAGCGAGCACTCCCGGTCTACACCCGGGACTTTGCATCAATTGCTCGACAAACCGCACTCTGCAAAAGCTGATTTCCATTTTCATTCATACATTTTTTTACTACCTTTTCGTTTTCAGTTTTTAATTTGGTTTCGCTATAAGAATGTATACATATATTGTTGTATTAACAAATGTAATGATATATAAAATATTTTAAATTTAAAAGTTATTTCATATATATAATTATTCTTATAATGAAATATAAAAATATGGGTACAATAATGTATTTTTGAATTTTCGTGCCTCGAAAAACAAAACGACACCCTTAAAAAATCATTCTCAATCATCCTCATTGTTGTCCGTCTGCCATGACCATTTTTCTCAAGAACGTTAAGATTTCAAACTGAAATGAAAATAAATTAAGCTTCTCAGCCAACAAAGCAGCATCAGCATCAGCAATCAAATCATACAAGAGTTAATATTTCTTTTTTTTTTCATTTTGTATGAAAAGTTGTACTGTCCAGTGATCTCTGAATTTTGAAATTTAGGTAATATAATTAAGTTGTCTATAAGTGAGAATTTATAATATAAGTAAAGGAAAAAATACGAAATTTCGAAATGAATTTGCTTATAACAAAAATAACCATTACATTCAATTTATTTTACCTGTCCTTTAAATTCCTTCAAAATATGACTTTCTCAAAATAATAGTTAAAATTTAAGTAATCGACATCTTTTGTTTATTTATAAAACACACTCAATAAGTACATAAGTACAGCGATACGAAATTTTCTTTGTTATAATTAACAAATAAAATAAAATAAAAAATATTTTCTCTAACGTGTCCACTTATTTGGCATATTTGGTACTTAGCTGAATTATAATATAAAAATAATATATTAAAATATACCACATACTTTAAAAATTAAATATGTTTACATTCGTATGTAAATCTTAGTAAACAAATGCATATTTGTGCATATCTCAATTACGGTACATAAATGCACCGGTGTGTATATTTTCCTACTAGAGATATGTTACTCATTAATAGATAGTACCAGCACACAAATATTTAACACGAATTTAGAGCAATTACAGTACGTTTTCGTTGGCCTCGTCCGTTAATTTACCTTACTGAAGCACTCGCTAACAAGATTCAATTAACATTTACGCAAATATGCTAAATATAACCATTTTTTTTTTTAATTTACATAGAATTATAATTTAGCTGTAGTCAATATTTCAGTCAAACACAGACGGTTTCATCAAAATTTCATGAGTTTAGGTCAAAAAGAAATAAGTACCG
>DWAP01003142.1:0-12399 GCA_018230625.1 Heliconius eleuchia
TCATGGGTGTGTGGGCACCCTCGACGGCCTGCTTGGAGTAGCGCGCGGGAGCAACTTGCGCGCGACTACTCGGGCCAGGTTAGTAGGCGGCCAGCTTCTCCAAGCTGACCGCCCCCTGGGTCACTAGGACGGAAGGCAGCGATCGTGTGCCGCCCTCCGGCGACCCGGTCTATTGCGGTGGTTGGCGAGTTCGGCAGAAACCTCCCTCGCCCGTTCCGCTGACTCCGTCTCGAGCACCACTGCCTCGCAGAAGGATGAGACCGCATCTCACGACGTCTCGCTGCCAGCCATGGCCTTGACTACGGCCAGCACGCACGCCGCCTCACCGGAGATGATCCGATACCCCCGTATCGCCCGGACGGCCATCACTGTCTGGGCACGTCACTGCAGGGTGACGTTATGCCGATCCAGGGCGTCCGCCCATACGGGAGCACCATAAAGGGCCATCGACCGGACCACTCCGGTGTACAGCCGACATTGGGCAAAACGCGCCAATGCCGCCGCCATCTTCAATAGTTTTGGGGCCAAACCACCGACCGTCCAGAACAAGTCCGAGATACTTTATGCTCCTCGTGACGTCGATTTTGACGCCACCGATGGTAATGTGGGCCCCAGATGGTGGGCCCTTTCGAGGAGCATAAAAATATAAAGCCTCGGACTTGTTAAGGGCGACCTCCAGACCAACCCGCCTGATGCGTCCTACGACTTCGGCCACTCTCCCCGTCGCCAAAACCCTCCGCCGCGTCCCGATAGGTCATTTGCTGCGCCAAGACCAGCGTATCGTCGGTGTTACAGAGGACCTTAACCCCCCTCAGGGTGCCGCCTCGCAGCACCCAGTCGTATCCGATATTCCAGAGGATCGGACCCAGCACCGATCCCTGTGGAACACCGACCGACACACCAAAAACATTCGGCAGTAGCCTGCCAAGGGGCCCCCGGCGGCAAACGACCATCGTCCATCCTGGGTTAGACCCAGATATTTCACCTTAGTCCGTACCTCCTTTCTCCTCCCATAGGGCTACTCTGGGAGGAACCACTACGCCGGTTTTGAAATAAGAGGACCTCAGTCTTGAGCATTGAGACCCTCAGTACCAGCGCTACGATGCGGACAATGACATCAGAGATCCAAAAATACCTAACTACAGACTAATTCGTAACGATATACTCGACACAAGAGGCGGAGGCACTGTAATTTATTATAAAAAGACACTACTATGTCCCATCAGTCCCTCCTGCGGCACGCGAAAACATTGAAGCGTCTACATGCCAGATCGTTCTTACAGGCCATCAGCCATTATTGTAGGTTCTGTCTACCTCTCTCCTACGTAATCACTTCTCGAAAACGACATACGTTTTCTTCTAAATATGGGAGACTCCGTCTTTCTGACCAGAGACCTAAATTGTAAAAATATCATTTGGAATTCCACCAAGACATGTCCAAGGGGACAACTATTAGAAAGTCTCGCGAATGGATAGATTTTAGGAGACAAATCAAATCCCAATTTAAACAGCTCAGAGACGAGTCTTGGGATAGTCGACTAGGAAGGCTAAAACGAAAAATGCTCGTCACAATAAACAACTTTGTTTTCTTATAATTATATCTGGATTATATAATGGTTATAGCTGGACCACCACGGTTCTTCATCGAGCGTGGAAGTTTTCAAAATCAAATATAGCCTAAATCCTGTCAAGAGCTGTAGCTACATAACTAAAAAACATTCATATCGTTCAGTAGTTCCGAAGATGTGCGGCTACAAACGGACAAACAGCCTTTTAAACCCCTCTACATTGTTTTTTTGCAAATATATAATGTACCAATACTTTTTTTTACTGTTTTATTATACCAAAGAATAGTACGGTACTTATGTGTGGCGCTGTTTACATTCATAACTTTTTTGTCTTGTCTTTATAGTTTAATCTATGCCAAGTAACTTTATGGTTGAATGTTAAACACTATTTATGTCAATGTCATTAGCCATTAGAGTTTAGTGGGGTTGTAATCTATGGCAGTTTTTTTAAATCATTTTACTTACTTAATGCGATATTCGGATTCCTAACATTTTTTGATACATAATTCGGATAAGAATAAAGACACACGCACTAACATGATAAGACTATATAAGATAGGTAAATTTATTGAATTACACCGCTATGCTTAAACGAATGTTTTTAGCCTTTTAGTTTATAACAAAGAAGAAAATTATATTATTACTCTCTATATTCACTCCCCACTTGTATTTTTATTAATTAGCCGTTTTAGCTTTAAAAGAGAACACTTTATTTCACCAATGTTTGATATTGGTATACTTTTTTAGTTCATAATGAGTTAAGTTAAATAAGTTAACGTTGGCCAAAAAAAATTTCGGCTTCTGCTTTTATTCAGTTTTGACGATAAGAATACGATACTTTAGCGTCCTAAAAACAGAATAGATAAGAATACTATTTTTGTTTTATAATAATATTGTTTTTTATCCCACACACAGCAGGCATACAGCACGTTCGTTTCCCACTTTACGCCGAATTTTGGAGGCATTGCGTGTTTAGGGGCGGAACTCAACGCCGCGCATTGCCTGGATATCAGAGCAAAAAAATAGAAATATACATTTTAAATAAATATTTCTTTTCCTTGGGGATTGAAGCCACAACCAGTCAATTTTACAGTCACACTTTGTACCCCTGCACCACAAGTGGCCTCTGGTTTTGAAAATGTACTTATCTTGCAAAGTTTCCTAAAATTATAGTTGTAAAATCTTAAAAAGATATATATTGCCTTTCTATTTCAAATTACTTTTAAATAATAATTATAAATATATTACAGTGTACCACTAATCAAAAATGAGTAAATGGAAATTGTGTCGCCAAACATTTGGAAATGAAGAATTTGAACTTTCTGAAGGTGATGAAGTTACAATAGGTCGAGGACTAGACAATACAATAACACTTTCCAGCTTAGTTATATCTAGAAATCACTGTTTACTTAAAGTAAAAGAAGATGAAATAATAGTTACAGATTTAAAGGTATGTTTAATAATATTTACATATAAATATGATAATAGATATATATTTTTGGTATTAAATTTTAAGATGTTGTGGTGCAGTGGGACAGTGTTTGACTGTGTGTTCTACTTGTCATCCAACACAATTATATTTAAAGTATTTTAATTTTCTCCTCTGGGAGGTGAAATATGTGGTTGACTTCTGTCACTCCACATTAGGGTCTTTGCTTTCTCCTATTAGTATAACTACTACTGTATCAAACATATAATGCAAAACTACAAATAAAATTATTAATATATTTTCACAGAGTTCAAATGGTATTTATGTTGGTTTAAAAAGGATACCAGCAAACAGTCCTTACTCTGTAAGTGATGCCGATGTTATAGGCTTTGGCTGGACGATTGGGGCTCCACTAACACAAATATTAGATGATGAAAAATATGTGTTTAAACTCATAAAATGCGTGACACCTTTAAAGAACAGAATTTTATTTCAAAGTTACACTGACTTAGAAGATGAAATAACTGATATTAACATAAATGAAACAAATGTTCCTAAACTAGAAAGAATATCACCTGTACTTGAAACAAAATCTAATTTGAAACGTAAATTGCAAGTTGAGTTAAAGCCTTTACAATTGTTAAAAAATGATGACATCATCAATGTATCTGATAGTGAGAATGATTTAATTTCAAAAAATATAAAGAAAAAGAAATTAGGTGAACCAAATGTTTTATTAACAGAGGCTGAAATAAAAAGTGAGGCAGATGATATACAATATGAAGCATTTAGCGTCAAACAAGAATATTTAGGTTATGATGAAGCAATAGAAATCAGTAGTGATAATGACAGTGACTCTGAACTTTTTGTTAGGCTATCTCAAAGCTCGCCTCGTAAAACTTATGTACAAATGGACAGGAGTAATATCAATGCAGATAAACCACAAGAAAATAGCTCCTACAGTCAATTAGATGATGATGTTATATTCGTAAACAACATGGGGCATGCTTTTGATGAGGATGATTTTATTGACGACATAATAACAATTCCAAGTGATCCTCCGCAAAATGAACCTCCAGTTGAAATGAACTTATATAGTGTAGCTGAAGAGCATAAGGATTTAGTTGATGGTACCAGTACCAATGTACTTACAGATCTAAAAGAAACACCCATTGTAAATTCCAGCTCTAATCAGCACACTACCACAGAGATTGTAAAAAAAGCTGTAATGATAGAGCCTCTTGTAAAACCAGCCAGAAGAAAGTCTCATCATACTCAAAAAGATAGTAAGAGAAGACCATACAAATTATTTAAATGCCATTAACATTTATATATTTTAATTGCTTTTAACTTTGATAATTCTGGAATTCTAACAAGTAAACAAATAAAATTACAAAGTATTACATTACACATTACATACTTTTATTTTACTTTAATTATATATAATATTTTTACAGGTAAAAAGCCCTCCACAAAAGAAACTAAGAACAAAAATAAGTCATCATCCTCTAAAAAAAATATTACAAATTCTCAAAAAGAAGAGCGAAAAAGGAAGCTTAAAGAAATTGCTTCTAAAACTAAAGATGCTGATAACGATAATTCTGATACGAAAATAGCATTAAATTCAACTAAATCATTCATTAATGTTAAAATTACGACATCGAATCGTGGTGCTTTCCTAACTGATAATGCTACAGTAATAGACAAATCAACAAGTACCAAAGAAAAAAATTATACTAGAAAAGACAGAAAGAAATCTAGCTCAAGTACAAAACAAAAATCATCAAAATCAACTAAAACAGATGTGAAAATGCATTTAGATAATACCGAAAATATAACAAAACACAAAATTGATAATCAAGAATGTGGCTTAAATTTGAAAAAATCACATGATAGTAGGGATAAAGAAATTCAAAAAGAAAAAAATCCTAATAACCTGCCATCAAGCTTAAATCAATCATCAAAAAGTTTACCTGCACCTATCCCTCTTAAAAATGTAAAGCCCTTAACTGACAGTACAGAATCACAGCCGAACAAACCATTCTCCAAAGTGCAACCTTTAGCCACTCCCATAAAATCAAAAAAACAAGTTCGTTTTTCAAATGCTCCAGATGAAGTGATTGTATTTGAGATTGAACCTGGTAATATAATGAGAAAGACCAGCTCAGTCAAAACAAGATTAGTAGATGCAAGAAAAATGCAAATTTTCTCATTGGAAAAAATAACTCTTATGAAAATTCTGCGTTGGAACCCACAGTGGTTAGATGAACAAAAGTCTAATGTGGATCCTCCTCCAGTTTTAGGTCATGACAATCCACCCATGGCTATTTTTCACAATTTTAATAGCCACAGTCAATATGTTCGGTATGTCTTGCCATATATATCTGACATCTTTTTTTCAGCTTTACACATATATTGTATGACAAGAGAAACCTAATGTTTACTGTTGACATTCTGTTTCCTACTCTCATTTTCTCGTTTTTGATAAAGGGCGGTGTTAAGTTCCGCTGCTCAATACGCAATATTTCGAAAATTAGGCAGAATATAGAACTGATTGTCTTAACACTAGGTTCCCTCTGTCGTGCTATATAGGGAATGCAGTGTAAAGAAAATAATAGTTGTAGCACACAATGTATAATTATGTACAATTATATAATATGTATTAATATGACTTGCAGGCTTGTAGGAGATCTACTTTTAATGGAAATTTGGGAATGTTTAACGCAAGCATATACAAGAAACCACAATCAAAACAACATCTTCCAAATGAGAGTTGAATCATTACCACCAGTGCCGCCTCAAGAAAAATATTTTGACTTATGTAACCTTAGTGTAAACAGTAAGTGAATTATACTTATTTTAAATAAAAATAATCATTGTAGGGTAATGTGGGACAGTGACACAAAAAACACAATTGTGTAAGATATACACAATAAACATTGTATTTTATGTCACAAAAAAATATCTTGCCTGCTCATAATAATATTCTCTGTAACAAAATATACTGTGATCTTTCCATTATATATTTCAGTTTCATTACTAAAATCAGAAGAGAAAAGCCTACCGAGAGTAGGTGAAGTTATGATACTCGAATTTGGAGCTGAAGATGTCAGAAATAGAAGATTTTTTTTCGTCCACAATGTACGCTGCCTTCCATCACCACCGAGTAAGGACTTTTTCTTACATTAAATATCATTTTGTTGTAAGTTTTTTTTAGCTTAACATTGTATCCTGCATATAACAGGGTAGGCAGAGGGGAACTAGTGTTAGTACATTCCGTATCGCACTTTTTACCGTAATTTTGAGGCATTGCGTATTGAGTGAAGCAATCCGCGCTTGCCTTGTTACCAGAGCGATGAAAAAATAAATAATGAATTTTCCCCAAGCATGAACCGAACCCACAACCGTCGCGTCACGTTTCAAGTCCTGCTTGAACCAAGACAGCCTCACCCTGGACAAGCACAAGGACAGACAGAAGTCTTATACAATAATTTTAATTTTTTCACCAATGGATGTAAGTCCGTCCATATCATCACCAATATGTAAATAACACTAAATATTAAAAAATCATATTTTTTTATAAGAATCTATTTTATTATAGTTCTTATTATATAAATTAGTTTGTAATCTTAATCTTAATTTATATGTAAAAAAAACTGGATACGCCAATTTTATTAAGGCATGGCACATTCATGAATTTTTATAGTTATTAACTAACTAATCTCTCAGAGTTTCATCCTGATCTTTGATTTATGTCACTCTGTCTTTCCTGATCTTCAATTTATGTCAGTGGAATATATAAAGCTTTTTTAATAGTTTTTTATAGCTGCTTTATTACAGTACACAACGACTGCATCTACTAAGTGCTATAGGTTTTACATATACAGACATTATAATATACATACAAAAATTATTGAAATTATGCATATATATATTTTAATTTTTCTTTTCAGATAACAAAAATTCATTTTTTAGTATATCATTATATGCCACTTTTACTGATAGAATAAAACTTTTAAGACCCGGTGAAGTTATGATTGGACGAACATTGGCTTACATAAATAAGGAGTTGACACTCTTCGATGCAATGGAGTATTTGGCAGGGTCACCTTTACGGAATGCCATTTTAAGACCTAGTCAACATGATTTTCCGTGCTCCAACACTACAAGTGCTGATGACATGAAAACACAAGTATGTATAGTTTTAATTAGAACTAAGTCTTCTCTAAAGGAAAGGTAATATTTTTTATCATCTCCGTGCTGTATCCGGTATGTAGCAGGACTGGACAGGAAAATAAACTCTAGGAGACAATATTATCGAAAGAAAAGAAACACCTAAATTTATGTTACAAATTACAATGTTTGATGTCATAATAAATATTACAAAATTTTCTTTTATTTACAGTGGACATTAACTTTGAACCCAAGTCAAAAGCAAGCCGTTGCAAATTCAGTGAATGCAGCGCTTGGAGACAGACCAAGCATACAAATGATCCAAGGGCCTCCAGGAACTGGTATATAAAGCTATATTATACAAAATAAATTAAAAAATACCTTGTAAAAAATTTTATTAAATCATATTTTTTTAGGAAAATCAAGTGTAATATGTGCTATAGTTATGACATATTTTTATAACGCGCTAAGCAAAAGACAGCAAAACAGGGGGAAAATTTTAATCTGTGCAACAAGCAACGCCGCGGTGGATGAACTAGTCATTAGATTGTTAAACATAAGGCAAAGCTTACCCAAAGGTAATTATTTATATTTTTATCAGTTTCACGCTGTATCCCGCATACAGCAGGATAGGCAAAGGGGAACCTAGTGTTGAGACACGTTCCCCACTCTCCGCTGATTTTTTCGAGGCATTGCGTCTCAACGTCTGGCTTTTAGCTTGGCGTCAGAGCGAAAAAATGAATATATTAATAAATAATCATTCATTTCCACGTTGGCTTGTTGGGTCGAACCCACATCCATCGCGTTATGGTCACACCTGCGCGACGACCTCTATTTAACTGTTATGTATTAAAGAAATCGTAATTTAAGTATTTTGGGCATCGCTTTAATTTTGCTTGCAAAAATTGTCGTATTTAATAGAAAAATGTTTAGTTATTTGACATCTATCTAGGTAAATCGTAACTGTGCACACACTGCAAACCTTTTTTTTTCCACATAAATTCCGATTCCTTAAAAAAATCTGGGTTAAAAGATAGATTATATATGCTCCAAAGATCTATCATTGAGAAATTCCAAGCACTACGTGGCTGCTCGAGAGAGTGTTAACTTATATTGGAGAATTGTAAATCTTGAAATCTCTATCTATTTTATAGTCATACAATCTAGAGATTTTTTCTATCATCATACAATTAATAATTTACAAACAATATCAAACAACAAAACATTGAACATTAAAGATTAAGCCAGTTTAATAAAATAGTTATATAATAATCTATTAGGAATAATTCCATTAGGAAGTAACAATTTTACTATATGCACTTAAAAAAACACCGTTGTGTTGATATCACAGACAGATTTTTCAATTTTATTTAGATGTATAGTGTATTTATATGTATGTAGGTAAAGAATAATTAAAGTGATTTTTTCAACATTACGCTATATATAACATCTCGCATATAGCAGAATATGCAGAGGGTACCTAGCGTTAAGATACTGCTTTCCCCACTTCCGCACAATTTTCGAGGTATCGTGTATTAAGTGATAAAACTCAACGCCACTATTTGCCTTGTTACCAAGGCGAAGAAATGAAAATATGAATAAATTATAATTCACGGAGTGGGAACTAAACCCACAACCGTCGTGAACCCACAAGATTCGTGCCATTGCGAGAGAACGGGCTCATTAATTATTCATAAGTAATCATTAAGTAATTTCAAAAAGATGTATTTAAAAAAATGAAATCCGGTATATTGGTAGATGGTGAGTGCGCGTGCCCGGCAAGCACAGTTTCTCCCGTGTAAATTCCGATCCCGACCCCGATCTTAAATCTTGAATTCTCGGTGTTTTTATTATCATACAATCTTGAGTTTTTTCTATCATCAAACAAATTGAAAGCTAAAGATTCAACCACTTCAGTAAAACAGTTGTATAAAATAAATGTTATAGCAATTAGCAAATTCATTGAGCTAAGCACTTTAAAATGATTTACCTTTTTTTATTTCTGAACCGATTGTAATAAAACCAACAACCCTATAGTGTAACGGAAGCTTGCTAGAATCTTATATTGAAAGCGTATTAACATCGGTTAAGTGGATTTTGAGATTAGCGATAACAAACGCACAGATAAACAGAGAAAAATTTTAAAACCATTGTTTTATGTTCTATCTTGTACTGTTAATAAAGGTCCCCACTAAGATTTTTTCTTAAATATCTTCCAAGTACAAGCAACGATCAGTTACGATTTTGATGTAAGTACAGAGTATTTTAGTAGTAGAGGCCAGTCGTGGCGCAGGGGCACAAAGTGTGACTGTAAAATCGACTGGTTGTGGGTTCGATGCTCATTCGAGGAAATGAAATATTTATTTAAAATGTATATTTTCATTTCCTTTGCTCGGCTGTCAAGAGAAAGCCTAGCGCTGAGTGCCGCCACTGATTACGCAATACCTCCAGAGTTCGGTGGGAAGTAAGGAACGAAGTGTTTTAACACTAGGTTTCCTCAGTCTACCTTCTTGTGAGCGGGACACAACGTGAAGCTGATTTATTTTTTTTCTGCACTTTCATAATCTTTGCTATAATTTTCAAGTATTTTATGTTAGTGTTCAAAACATAAAAAAAATAATAATATCAGATAGAAGTGCAGACTATAATCACAGTATTTTATTCATATGTTTATATGAATCTTTATACAAATAAATGATTTCGTATTCGAGGCTGTTTCAATATATCCAGTGTACTCTTTAAATTATGAAAATCAAAAATTCCATTCAAAAAGTTTTACAAATTAAAAAAAATTGCGGAATAAAAAGTCCAATCTGAACAAATATCCGTATATCTTTTTCAATTACGATTTCCAGAAAATTTTGTATTTTATAGTCACCTACAAATACGCAAATACCACCACTGTTAACGTAGTAACAGTGAAGCTTATGTAAATTTGGAAAACAAAAAAGTAAAAACCTGAAGTATCCTTACTACTACTTTCTAAACCTCTTACTTTAAAGTAACAATGTTCTACGGAAACATTGACCTATAAAATTGAAGAGCTTAGAGACTGTGATATTATATGTTACCCTCTAAAGATTGACATCATTTTAATGTTATTTATAATTATTTGATATCTAGATAAATATTCAATTCAATAAAAAAAATAGCAAAACTTCCATTGTGGACTCCACAGTGGAAGGCTAGTTCGCAGTGTCCCTTGCCCCTTTGAGGGCTGCAACGTTCCATCCGCCACGTGTACCTTACGAGAACGCAGTGATCATTCCCCCAAGGCGATTCATACCAGTGCATTCCCATCGGTATATCAAATGGTGACGAATGCGGCGTTGGGGACCGTCACCTAAACGCGCTACAAACAGTTACGTGAAATGGTAGAGGAGGGATGGAAAAGAAGATGGATGAATGGTGAATCATGTGATGGATAGAAGATAAATAAATAGATGTATACAGTGCAGTGTTGATATCGATGCTGTTGTTTCTGTACTTCAGCAAAACTTGAGTATAACTAGACCTACTAGATAGAATGTTAGCGACACGGCGTACAGCTACAAAATATACATTTTCGATATATTACTGATGCTCAAGAGGTTATTTACTATTTATTATTTATTCATATCATATTTTTGTTAAGTATTTGTTTATTATTATTAGTATTATTTATCTCTTGTAAAACGAGTGTCAACATTAAACGGAAATTGTAAAATTATACATTGGAACCCACGATACAGGAATACCTAGTGTGGGTATGTAACAAAAATTGACCATGTTATTTGTTAATAAATAAATTTTAATTTTCTTAAATTTTTTAATTTTAATTAAAATTTGAGTAGTACATTAGTTACTTTTTTATATTTCTTGGCTAGGTAACAGTTAAGTGTTTTCTTTTGTTTTATTCTGGTTCTCTCCTATACATATAGAGAGAATGGAGAATGGAGTGTCTTATCATAAGATTTCCTCGCCTATCCTATTATGGGCGGGATGCAGCGTGAAACTGTCTTTTTTTAGATAGAGTACACACTCTCCCATAATAGTATTACGGGCTCGATCTAATCGGGTTACAGGTGCGGTAAGTTGTTGCGTATTCCTATAATTTATTAATAAATTTGTCAACATGTATTATAAAATAAAAGCACCAAAACGTTGGATTTTTGAAAGAGGCAAATAAAGAGTTGGAACTTGGAAGTAGTGTTTATTAATTCCTTTTCATACTTTTCGTCCATTTATTGACACAGCTTGCTGTCAAAAGTTATAAGATGTACCTTATCTCACTAAAGAAGAAATGTATATTATAAGTATGAACTTTACCTGAGGCCAGCCGTGGGACAGGGTACAAGCGTGTGACGCAACAGGTTGTGGGTTCGATTTTCACTCGGAGACGACTTCTGGTGTCGAGCTCTTGCGTCGAACAAGACAAAGCGTGACGTTGAGTTCCGCGTCTAAGCGTCTGAAAGAATATTTTTAGGAACTAATAAGATTTATGTCATGTTGTATATTATTATCCAGAAAATATCTATAAATTTATTTTATATCCACGTTTGTTCACTCAATTATATTTCGATCTACACCTCACAATGACAATAACATTTCAATACAATGCGAGAATAATATAGTTTACGTATTGTGGCGAGGACGTCACATGGAGACAACAATGGCTGCGAAAAAAAGAAAAGGGAAAAATGTATAGATTTTAACCATATTTTTTATTTTCCTTTTACTATCTATCTATACGCGTCTTCTACGAAGGTCTAGAACATTGTTATCATTACTATAAATTTGTCTTGGCGCAGTTCTTTAAACGGAGGTATAAGTTCCATTAGGGGAAAATATTTTATTAAGACAACCTAGCAGGGAACCTAGCATAGAGACACTGCGTTCCTATTGAAGTACTACCGTTCCTCACATTCCACTGCAAAGTGACGGATATCAACGCTGTACTTAGTTACTCAGAGCGAGAAAAAGAAAGTAATTCATTTCTCATAGTGGGGATCGTATCTATAACAATCATTTATATAGAGATATAGAGAAAGCCAGACGTGGCGCAGATATAGAGAAAGCCAAGCGTGCGACTATAAACGCGACAGGTTATGACTTCGATTCCCACTCGAGGAAATGAAAAATTTATTATTTTAATTTAGCAAAGGCAAGAGAGGCCAGTCGTGGCGCAGCGGCACGGTTCGATCCTCACTCGAGGAGATGAAATATTTACTTAAATTTATATCTCCATTT
>DWAP01003143.1:0-12399 GCA_018230625.1 Heliconius eleuchia
ATATATATATATATATATATATATATATATATATATATATATATATATATTATTATAATTACGAAATACCATAGTTTCATATATCATACTGCCAAATCGGAAATTAAGTAACTTACCACTAAATTCGCACTGTAATATGAAAAAAGATACGAAAAATTGTGAAAATTGTGAGTGTTCAATAGCAAATTTTGTTTTAACTAGACAACTTAATTTGATTTACTTATAAAATTATGTACTTTTTATTCATCTTAACACAGTATCCTGCATATATCAGGGTAGGGAAACTCGTGTTAAGACACTCCGTTTTCAACATTCCGCCGTGTTTTCGAGACATTATATGTTGAGAAACTTAACGCCGCGCTTTTTGCCTTGATACCAGAGCGAAGAAATGAAAATATTAATAAGTAATAATCAATTCCCTCGATCGGGAATCCAACCCACAACCGTTACATTCAAAAGTACCTGTACCCTTGCGTCACGCCAGCCTCGATGTAAAATTTTGTCGTCCATTATTTTAGAACGTTATTCTGGTAGCGATGATAGTAATAATAAACGTGATCAAAACAACATGAAAATATAACATATAATATTGATTTAAAATTTATATTTAAATCTACTAGTATACTAAATTAAAAAATGTATATGAAAATTCATGAATGGATTGTGTTTTAAAAATTCAAACGACTGAATAATCTAAATTTTTTTACATCATCAATGCTAGTCTATTTCAATATTTTTAATATTTAACACTACATTTTTTTAAAAATACAATAATAAAATAAATATTTACTCCTAAGAATATAAGAATACTATGGAGTGATCGTAGTTTTTCATATCTAACAAAAGAAATGGTATCTCAGAATAAAATAATTCTGATTTTATGTTAGCTAAGAAAGCAACTCCAATGTGCTACATTTTGCAAACTTTAAAGCAAAGTCAAAATTCTATCGATAATAATAGGTTTCTTCGCAGAAAGCTTGTTTCGCGGAAAAATATTTGGAGTTGGAATAAAGTAATACAATTTTCTAAGATTGTTGTATTTTGAAAAGGGAACGATCGATATAAAATATCAGACGTAACTCGTACTCTTTTGGCATAAATAAATATATCAGTTTCACGTTGTGAAGGGTAGACAGAGAAAACCACTTTCTCATTTTCCGCCTAATTCTAGAGGCAATGCGTGCTAAGTGTCGGAACTCAACGCCGGGCTTCGTTTCGACACCAGAGCGAAGAAATTAAAATATAAATTCAAACAATAAATATTTTGTTTTCTCGAATACGGATCGAATCACCACTACCACCAGTCGCGTTAACCTTCACACACTAGTGCTTCTGAGCCACGACTAGCCTCAACTACTATTTGGCATTTACAGAAGTTATGAAAATATGTGAATATTATTTTATAGCACCTAGTGACCTAAGCCTGCATTTTAGCCTCGCGTTTTCTTCGTTTTCGAGTACTCTGTTTTACATCGCGTGAGAATCAATCGACTAAGTTGAAAATTGTCACTTGTATACCTTTACGTATGAAGAAAATAAAAAAAATAGATATTATTTTGTGATAGGGGAGAATTGGTGCGTTATATTTTATGAGGCCAGATGTTGTGCAATATTATACAAAAATCTTCTGTTATTTAACGCACGGACGTAGTACTACGTGGCGTAGAACTACGTAGTAACTACTAGGCGTAGAGAGCTGTAATATCTAGGTTCTTTAAAAAGTGCAGACCAGCACTATGCGAGGATTCCTGAAATTACGAAAATAAAAAAATTGTAATTAAAAATTATATATTACACATTCAGATCATTTCTTAACAAAGCACAGTAGTTGTAATAAATTTTCTTACAAAATACAGTAATAAAATGGAATATAACGTTAGTACAGAAAAGTAACGAAGTAAAAAAATATGGTAATGAGTGAGATTTGGGGCTTCCCCAAAGTCTTTTAAATCCGAAATCTTGAGAGGAAAATCGGGTAATATTCATGTGAAAAACCGGAAAAAAATCTAAGGATTGTTTTAGCATTAAAAGTTGAATGTTTTAATGCTATTTCATACATAGCAATACCGGATATAGATTTAATTTTATAATGTATTTTAAACAGAAATTATAAATTTCAACAGCATTTTCTGTAATGAAAATGCCAAAAAAATATATTTTATTTTTGTTATGTTTCGTTAATTTTGCTACCAGTATCCGTCAGTATTCGTATTTGATTATAGCTGTAAATAAAATAATTCGACAAAACGATCCAAATCAGAATAAATTAAAATGAAATTTGTATATTGTATACATACAAATTTTATGTATGAATTAAATGATGTAATGAAGTACTCGTAGATATATCCAATTTTTGACTCATGACTTTTTCTTGCATACCGTGGTCAGCAAAGAAAAGTGAATGGCGGAACTCGTGAAAATAATTTTTAGAATTTTTATGCCCCGAGTCGGAATCGAACCCACAACCATCACGTTTATATTTTGACGCTGTTTTACATCGCCGCAATGGGTCAATCCTTGCACTCTATTATACATTTCATTAAAATATATTTTGTAATAAAGCTAAGCAGTTAGGTACTTAGCAATTTTTACTTAGCAATTAGCCCTTTAATTTATTGATTTAAATATATTAAACAGACCATTCCCGAGAGGCCGTGGCCATTTTGTGGCACTAAGACACAAGTGTGTGACTGTATATGCGACTAGTTGTGGGTTCAATTCAAGGAAATTAAATATTTATTTAAATTTATATAACTGTGGGGAACGATGTCTCAACACTAGGTTCTCTTTGCCTACCCTGCTATGTGCGAGATAGAGCGTGAAGCTGATTCTTATTTTTTTATATAGTCATTTATTCGCTCTGAACAATGAGGAACGGAGTGTCTTAACACTAGGTACCTTCTTCCTATCTTGCTGTGTGCGGGGTACAGCGTGAAACTGATTTATTTATTTTCATTAAATTATTACTGGATTATTTTAACTTTACTAAATTCCTTGTTAGACTTCCATGCACACAAAGATACTAAAGTAGTATCCGTACTGTACTGTACTTAATTATTCAGAAGGGACACCTGGTGGTTTTGCTCGATAAAAGGTGCAAATTGATTTTCTCCACGAACAGAGTGCTTAATTGACGATGTTATATGTACCGAATAAATATACATACACAAACAAATATTGAAGCGTTATGTTTTTGAGAGAAAGAGAGAAGAGAGAGCGTTATGTTTGTTAGAGAAAAAATTTTAGTGCTACTCCAGAGAATCGAAAAAAATATTATTATATATATTTTTTATTATTATTATTATATTAGTGTTAACTAAAATAAAACGTATTCCTTATTTTCACAAACTGAAAAGGACCAAATAACATTTTGAAAAGCTAGATACAAAAATATCTGGCTAAAATTAATATCAAAATAATCTGAAATTATCTATGAATCCTATGAAGCACAAAAAAAAAGCCAAGTTTATCAAAAGATACGGGCATTTAGGCCTCTTTTTTGTTGCATTTGGTAGTCCCGTAGATCTATATATTTGTTGAAGTTATTGTTATTGTTGTTTATTATTTACAATACAAGTAAAGGAAAAAAATCAAAAAGTAAAAAAAATTGCAATAAGAAGTTTAATTTTACTTCAATTATTTATTAAATTTTATAGGGGAAGAACCCGTTGGTACCAAACCGAAGCTTTGATGGGTGAGACCGACTCGCACTTCCTTAGCAATTTCTTTTAAGTATTAGTTAGTCTGACTGAAGCATAAGTAATTACATAATTTTAATATATAATTTTTTCCCATATAGGATCGAAACCACAACCGCCACAACAATCACATAGTGCCACGATGGGCTCCGTGCCTAAATATAGTGAGTTAATAATTTTCAATACAAAATTCCCAAGGCGGTTACTCGCCGCCAACACGAGGCAAGCAAATCATGCTTCGCTAGGCGAAAAATGGTGCAAAATTGTTATACTTTATATTATTCACTGACATTATTGGCTTATAGCCGCAAAGTGCTCAATTTGCATTTATTATACTAAAAATAATTTCAATTTTCATATATTTACCATAGTGGTCAGATATGAATCTGATTGGCTTTGTCTGTTACGTATCAATACATAATATAGTCCAATTATGAATAAATGGTATGATGGTGGTGGTGTGTTTAGTTATAGAGCAAAGTAGAGGAAATAGAAATAATCTAGTTTTATGGCACACGGTTCTCTATATTCAGCCCGAAATCAAGTTTCTTTATGCTGTCTCTCACCTATAACAGGGAGTACAGAGAGAATTTAGTATTAAGGGACTACTTATTTGTTTCTATTCTAATAATATTAATCCTATTCCAATAATACTAACTATTGTTTTTATGACGTAAATATAAAAATATTATTAATATTAGATAGAAATAACAGAAAATTTGACACACACACTTTTTAAAAAGAACACAATAACATTTCAAAAATATGTAAAATATTACAATCTTTCTACGTAATATTAATTTTTGGATCGTTGGAATTCCGAGATTGTCTCTTGTAAACAACGTCAACATAGAATTTAGTACAAGTTCTGAACATTCCCAGCTCTGCTTAAGTTATTCTGCGCACCTTACCTCATTTACTCTAAATTTATAATGAATATATAAAATTAGGTTATTGTAGATGCACCATACATGAAGCGAAAATCCTGTTTGTCTTATTTTAATGGCAGTTTCTTGAAGTCCTTTCTTAGTAATTTTCGTAATGAATCTATTTGTTTTTAAAACATAAGTTACAGCTTACGGTCGTCAATCGGGTTGAGGATGAATCTATATGCCAAATTTCAGTTCATACTTTCGGCTGCGCTCTGTCTGGCCGTCAATTAGTAACCACAGATTAATTTTTTATCATTTTGACGTAGCTCGATGAGAACGTCAAAGTTGGACGGTTTCCAAACAGGCGCGGGTTCAATTCCCGCTATGGTAAAACTTTTATACGTTTTCCTAATAAGTATTTATTTAACCAAAGAGTTTCTTTTATATAGATTATGTAATTAATTTTGCAAATATCATATTTTTTTCACTGACTGGTTTATTTTTCAGTAGCTATTGATTTTTTTGTTTATTTATATACAATAAAAATATATAATATTTGATACATGATTTTCGTTTCACATTTCTTTATGAAATATAAAAAGAAAGAAAGAATTTATTCGAAGTCACGATCTCCCACATTCTTATGGAGACAGCGTGAATTTCTCAGCGAAACGTCGTGAATTTGCACATAACATTATTTGCATTCCACCAGTTACGCTAATTCGCTTCCGATTTTCTGCATTCGTGATCGGAAACGTTGACGAGGCAATATGTTAACAAAGTTACAAATGTTTATGATTATTACCCACACTAGTTACTAAAATATATTTCATATCGTATCTTATTTGTTTGTACATAAATAAGGTATGCACTATAATTTAGTATTTTGTATTTTAATAAAACCGGCCAAGTGCGAGTCGGCTATTATAAAAAAATGTTTTTTGTTCTGTTGAAAAAAAACGTTTTCTTATAATAGTTTTTTAAATTGTTGTTATTGTTAAAATTATGTATTAATTTGTTGTTATGCATTGTGCAATCACAATGAAATTCTTTAATGACTTTCAAATACATGAGCTAAAAGTAGCGCGCAACTTCAATTGCGTAATATATATACATAACACGAAACGCCAAGTTTCCAAAAACCACCAATTTTCAGGAAAAACGGCACGCTAAATTTAAGATTTCTACGCCGAGTAATTCTGACTCTGCATTGTTTGTACGTTCCTCAGTAATGAAAGAGATTTACACATACAAATTTATTGACCTTTTAATATTTACACAAAGTATCCTTTTTTATGGTGTCCAGGTAAATATAATGCAGCGGCGTTGAGTTGCGTCACTCAACACGCGATGCCTTGAAAATTCGGCTTATAAAGAAGATCAAAAGTGCACTAATGTGAAATGGAGTGTCACTTCACTTGTAGTGTGAAGCTAAAAAAATTAAAAATGGTTGATTTTCAGTTTCGCCACTCAATACATACGGCGCAATTCGGCGGAAAGTAGAGAGCGGAGTGTCTTTACCCCCCTTTTGCCCCCTCTGGCTAACCTACATGCGGGATACAGCGTGTAACTGCAAAAAAAAAAAGATAGTAATACGATAATGATATCAGTACATCTACGCTTATATAAAACAGATAGTGCTATTTAAATAAAATCTTCATTTATATTTTATTCGTACATCTAATTTTATTTGTCAACAAATAAGTACTTACAAAGTAATTTCGTTTGCGATCGAATTTCACGGTTGAGAGTTGCGTCTAATGAAGTTTTTTGGTTACTTTGTGAAAGAAGTAAGTACTCTTGGCGTAAAATTTATTTCTAATGAAAATTTAATATAATTTAATAAAAAAATCATTAAATTAAATAAATCAGCTTCACGCTGTATCCCGCAGTTTATTTTAGTCACATTGAATGTATTGCGTGCGTTGGCGGAACTCAACGCCGCACTTTGCCTCGACATTAGAACGAAGATATGAAAATATAAATGTAAATAATATTTCATTTCCTCGAGGGATCGAACCCACAACCAGTCGATTTTACAGTCACACTTTATGCCCCTGCGCCACGACTGGCATAATTTAATAAAAAAGACGTTCTATATAAGATTCAATTAAGTAAGATTAGTTTGAACAGTAGATACACGTATACTACACGTATATAGTAGATAATAGAAGATATAAATTTTTATGAAATGTAACTTTAATTTAGTTTAGTGTTGAGTAGCGGAGCACAACGTCATGCTTTTGCCTTGGTACCATAGCGGAGAAATAAAAATATTAATAAATAAAAATTTACTCCCAAGTGGGAAACGAACCTACAACCGTCGCGTTACAGTCACACGCTTGTGCCCCTACGCCACGACAGCTTAAAATAGACATTTTAATATTAAAAAGAGACAAACAGAATATAAAATTCTAAATTGAGCTATCTTAGAATTCATAATATAAAAGTTACTATCACTAGAATTTCCCTAATACGAGAGGAGTGGATATTTAAGAGGAATTCTTTCCTACATACCATTCCACGTCTGATATTGAAAGTAGCTACTAAGCGTTTCTACTGTTAAATTAATAGTCACATCGCTCGGGCGGCGTTTATACAAAAATCTTTTAAATAAAACCGGTACGTGATCCCCAGCAACGAGGGGTTGCCAAATGGTGGTACAACAGATTTTTGTAATGTTCTGTATTGGTAAGCGAGGTCTGGACCTGCGCCAATTCGGCCATCGATTTACAAGTTCTGTTTGTGTTCACTGATACTTTCGGAGTACGCGAAGGCGTTTCCGTTCCGTTGTTCGGTGTCGGACCAGTATCATACCAGACAGTTGGCGTCTTCATACTAAATGCAACGGAAATTAGTAACTCTGTGATATTTTTTTTCCGGCCCTGTCTTAACTTTTTGCGTGTAAACTTTTCGTGTAATTAATGTTGTGTAAAAGTATTTGATTTGTGCTCTTTAATATTGAGGTTGTGGCGCAGTGGCCCAAGCTTGTACACGATAGGTTTTGAGTTCGATTTCTACTCGAGGACATCGCAAAGCGCGGCGTCGAGTTCCGTCACTCAACACGCAACACCTCCAGAATTCGACGGAAAATAGGTTTTCGTAAGACTAGGTTCCCCCTGAATATCCTACAGCATGAAACTAAAACAAAAGAAAAATAATAATTGTAATAAGTATAATTAATTATGCTTAAACTATAAATTATAAATATAAACAATATGAAATTAAACAAAAGTGAATGAAACACGCAAATGTCACCAGATTTATCACGGAACGATAATTGACAGTAAAATATTGGCACCATTAATTGGATTGAAATATCTTCTTATCCAAACAAAGGCCTCTGTTGATGACAAATTTGTTTTGTCCTAAAGGCATCAGTTGCGAAATTTGATGGGAACACCGCCTTGGGCGCGGACGACGTAACAAAGTGAAACTTCCAAATCGTTTATATTAATAACGTTTCTACAATTTTTAGTAATTGTTTTATATTAAATTGTATTGTGTGTTGGGCTATGGCCATTTCGTTTTAATGATTATTCAAATAAATATTCTTGTTATTTATTTCTGTATATTTTTTTTTAATTCTGCTTTACTGTGAACAATGCCGCATATCTACTTAAGCACAAAGTCATTGATAGAGTATTTTTTGTTTTGACTTAAAAAAAAAAAATGCTTGAAGACGAAAGCTATGTTTGGTAACGCATTTTTCCCATTTAACTTTTTAATTTACAGATTTTTAAATTTAACTTTTTAATTTACAGATTTATAATGTTTTTTTAAAGCATATGTAAAAAAATATATTACACTAAATACAACAACACGACTCGTACATAACATTCTAACTTTTAAAATTAAATATAAACTTTATGACATTGCCACATAACTTGGGTTACAAAGGATTCTACAACAGTAGCGTAAGAAATTGAATTTGAAACTAAACATATGAAATATCCCATCTCCGATGGCAAGAGACTGAGACCTCGAGTAGGAATTTATGTAAATGAATTTTATGCTACTTGATATAATGCATTACGCTACCGAGAACTACCGCACAAAGGCTTTGCACTTGACGAATAAAATTATAGTATTCTTGATAGAAATATGTGGCAGGAAAAGGTGGAGAGTTAAATATAAATACATTTTTAGTTCAAAAATTCTGTACATTTATAATTTTATTTTAAAAGAAAATATTTTAAATACATTAGTACCGTGTAATGTAAATAGAGTTATGTCCTATTTTTGTAAATAAGTTAGCGGCGTAAATCTCGCTCCAGTTTTCTACAATGAGAGAGGTAAATGTATGTTTAATTTTATTTTCTTTCGTATTTTCACTCTTGGATAGGGCGGAGGGTTATTGATGAACCACTTCGTGTTTCAATAATACAATACAATTCACGGTGGAAGCCATCGTGAGATAGTATAGTGTTTAAAACGGGTTGATATGGTTATGAGTTCAATTATCACTCGAGGAAATGTTTTTTTTATAAATTTCTCCTCTTTAGTAAATTAAAATGTGATGTTGAATTACAGAAAGGAGAACAGAGTGTTGACAGTAGTTTTTTTATATTCTGCTATCCGGAATTCAGCGTGAAACTGAACGTTGCATGATAAAGACAAGGTATTAAATAGGAATAGGAGTTGAAATCGAACTGACGACAATCGCATAAAATAAAATACAACTGTAAATAATGGTGTGAACTACTTTTGTAGTTTTTTAATTTATAAAGATAATTAAACAGGTATCTCATTGAAAAGTTATTTTGAAAAGTCATTCACCTTAATTAGCTAACAAAAATTACTCCTGTTTTCCTTTCATTTAATGTCTTTCTGTTTCAAGATGATAGATAGAGATGATATTATATTTATATTTTAAACATTTTTTTCTGTTTTTCTATTTTTTACCCGACTGCGAAGCAAAAAGAAGGGTTATGATTTTGACCTGTACGTATGTATATATGTGGATATGGATGTTCATCTGCTCCCTCATCGAATCATAACTTCTAACTTAATTATCACAAAGAGACAAATGAGGTGTCGTTAGACGTCTCTTGATCATCTGCTGGTTATAGACTACATGAAGTCACGTTGAATTGACTAAAGCGCTCTCTAGAGGTTTTGAAGTGAATAACTAAAAGAGCTTTCTTAGCACATTTCAAATAAGTTAAAATTATTAGCTGTGGCTCACGGCCGTGGTTGTATGCCACAATTGTAGTTAATCACATTCATTATAATGATAAAATTTAAACGGCATACGCTCACGTCTATTCTTTTAACATATTTCTAACATATCTATCGTTTTTAAGCAGTTTTTTTAATAGAAGGTATTTTTTTTACTATTTTCTTGTTCCGTAATTTTTAAAGAGTCTTTAGGAGTGAGGTTTTAGTTTTTAAATTTTAGTATATAATTTAGTATAAAATACACAGTATAAAAAGCACAGTAGTGTTATCTTTTGTAGATTCAAATCAAAAATGAAACAGAATTTAATTTCTTGATTAAATGAATATATCGTATAATAATAATAATAAGATAATAATTAATATAAAAGTATCTGAGATAGTCAATATTTAAATAATCATTAAGTCTGGCTGTGAAAAAATAAATAAAATTTGCAGGAAGAAAAACTTAACTTTAGAATATACATTTGTATGTAAAATATATTAATATTATACAGCATTTTATACAGCTTCTCACTGTATCCCGCACATAGCAGGGGCAGAGGAAACCTAGTGTTAAGACCCTCTGTTCTCTATTTTCCGTTAAGTTCTGGAGTAGCGGAACTCAACGTCGCCCTTTTCCTCGCCACCAGAGCAAACGAATATAAACTTAAATAAACATTTTATTTCCTCGAGTGGGCATTGAATTCACAAACAGTCTCGTTTACAGTCACTTGGCCTGGTGAGGAAGTAAGAAATAAAATTTACAGGAAAATCAATTTAACTTCAAAATAAACAAGTGTATATAATCTTCATACAATATTTTATAATACCTTCTCTATATATAATCTATTCCATCTAAATCGGGTAAAGTTAAATTCCACATATAATTAATATGGGTTACTCTCACCACTAAGCCGGGATGGAAACAAGTAACTAATCCGAATATCAACTTCATCTGCAGGTGATCCGTGATTAACAAATGAGTTCTTCTAACAGCTTTATTAAAACGTCTAATATGATACGAAATCGTTGAAATATTGTACTATTTGTCTTGATTTAATTAAATTAAGTATAGAAATAAACTACATTAGGAGAAATTATTTATTTTCGTTTGCAGTTCTGAAAAGACAAAACGCAGCGTTGGGTTCAGTCATTCATCATGCCAACATGTCTCCGCTTGAAGTGAAACTGCTGAAAAAGTGTGAAACTTAAAACAATTAACTATTAAAGTTTTGGAACTGCCGAAGGAAGATTAATTTACATATAGAAGAAGCACAGACGAAATTACTGGACTTAGAAAGTTGAACTTTGCCATGTAGAAAACACTAAGAGAGGATTTTCCAAAGTTCAAACATGAACACGGCTACGGTGAAATGCTACTAGTGAATAGAATATATGCAATATAATAATATTATGTTTTTTATAAACTTAGGAGTCTAGTGTTAAGACACTTCGTTCCCGATTTTCCCCGAATTCTGAGGCATTGCGTGTTTAGTGGCGAAATTTTCTCACCACCTCGCCTTGACACAAAGGGCCTATTTTACACATATAGTATAATACAATAAAATTTTTTTTATGTAAGTAACTCTAGAAAGTTATAAAATGTAGAACTACTAGTATAAAATTATTTGTCCAGATAGGATTGTGTTCCACCGGCGTAATTTGTATGCAAGGCTATTTTATTGCAATGTCATAAATAACCTTTACTATTGTGTTGTGTCTATACAACGTTCGTGTAATAAATTCATTCCTCCTACAGCGAGCTTTAAAAGCTAACACCTCTCTTGTTTTATTAAGCTTAATAGTAATGTTTATTTGTTGTATGATTTATTTATTCATTTGTAATATATGTATACGTGTGCAAAATTATATAAATGAATGAACTTTATAGCCGCACGCTGTATCTTGCATATAGTATGAGAGGTAGACGGAACCTGGGAACTTAATATTTATTGCGGTATAGATATTGAGCGTTGTATGGCGGAGGATATGTTTCATTTCCTCGAGTGGGAATTAAACCCCAAACCGTCACAATTACAGTTTAACTTTGTTTTTCTCATGTAGAGACATGAGTATCATATATATTTTAAATATAATAAGAGGCGAAGTAAATCAATCCATTTTACTATAAACCTTTATTTATCGTATGCTATAATAATTCGTCCTCTTATTGAGTTCTGCCTCTTAGTTTATAATGTTTCTTAAATGAGCCTCTATATATCTATCTAACTCTCCTTAAAGTTTGAAAGATATAGAAAGAAAAGAGAAAAATTTCAAAAACACACATCACACACACACAATGTTCGTTTTTTATAGAAAAGACAAGGCAAACGAACGTACGGGTCACTTGATGGTAAGTCATCACCGCCGTCGTGCGTAGTGCTTTGGCCTATAAGATAGAGAAATGCTCACTTTTTCAAAATACCGGTATTTCACAGTTAACTAAGATTGATTGATTGACTATTTTTCTAATGTTTGATTATATAAAGTGTGAAATGATAGACAGTCTAAGGATTTTTTTTTATGGAAAAGACACGACAAACGAGCGTTCGGGTCACTTGATAGTGATTACCGCCGCCCACGACCCCGTACAACCCCAGAGAAGCTACAGGTGCGTTGCCGGCCTTTAAAGTGGGTTGGGTTCCGGAGCCCGGCATTACCTGATGCGA
>DWAP01003144.1:0-12398 GCA_018230625.1 Heliconius eleuchia
ATTTCCATTTTCTTCGCTCTGGTGTCGAGGCTAAGCGCGACGTTGAGTTCTGCCATTTAACACGCAATGCCTCCGGAATTCGGCAGAAAGTGGGGAACGGAGTGTCCTTCACTACGTTCCCTCTGCCTACCCCGCAGTGTGCGGGATACAGCGTGAAGCTGTATAACAATTTTATTATATTTAATAATTATCATACCTTTATAAAGGCCTCAATCTTCAGTTATTTCCTTACAATTTAATTTTCATAAGCAACGTGCTTTGTCTAAAGCTAATATAATGAGACTGGCGAAACAATAACTTAAATATAAATCTCGCAAAAGGTGTTTCATTGTAATAATCTTATTTAATAATAACATTGCAGATTTGCTGCCACCTTTTGCTGTTTTATGAAAATTCAAACAATATTTTAATATTATTTTATTCTAAAACAGTCTTGAATTTTAAATTTACTTTTTTGTAAAACGTATAGAAAAAATGCAATATCTCAATAATGGTTAGGAAAGTGTGAGTTGGAGTATCTTAAAATTTGGTTCCCTCTGCCTACCCTGACTTTTAAGAATTTTATGACAAGAATCTTATGCTCCTTGAAAATTCTAATATCATAGCTTTGAGAAATTACAGAAATCAGATTTTAGGTGGTTCTACAATTTGCAACTGCGTGGAAAAAACGATTTGATATACCAGGTAGTTCAACTGAGCCAGGATGTCTAGGTGATGAGGATGATACTGCTTTCAGTAGCGTACAGAACACTCCCGATTATACAGCCGACAGCTAAGGATCAAAATCGTAGTTACTATAAGTAAAATGCAGCGAAAAATAAAAAAATATTGAAAAAAGTATGGTACATCGTTGTAATATGTTTTTAACTTCATACATACATACATTTTAAATATTCAAGTAGATTTCAGACATTTACATTCAATACGCAATGTCTAGAGAAATTTCAGGAAAGCAGAGAAGAGAAAATTATCAATGAAATAATCATATACAGATTTTAACGAAAGGGAAACCATACGTAAAAGTTAGTATGTAAAAGTCTGACTACAGCCATACATAAAATATATTAACAATATCAAGTTAATATCTACGTTTACGTTTATACCGCGTCATATGATACCTTGCCGCTTAACGACCACTCGTTTCCCTTGCAACGTAAGTGCGGTTATTATTTAGAAAATATTATAATATGTTTGAGGCCGTCGCGGCGCGAAAGCAAGTATTTGACTGTAAAGGTGATAGTAATATTAAAAAAATATTTTTAATTGTCCGGTCTAGTGAGAGAGCGACGTTGAACTCCGCCACGTAGCACGCAATGTCTTGGAAATTCAGTGAAAAGTGGACGTTTATCGCTTTTGATTAATGTTACTCGAAGAAAAAAACACTTCATTGAGTGTCTTAACACTACGTAGAAGCAGCTAATAAATGCTATACAAGTGCTTATTTTATATAAGATTTAGAAACATTCTATTTAATGTTGAGCTTAGCTGTAACGTAAACGCTTGATTGATAGGCATGTGCTCGTTTCAATCAATAGCAAAATCACTTCGATGTACAATGTACATGATTTACTGTAGGGATTGAATGTCTTAGCAAAATTATGTTGATGTATACATATATATTTATAGTTAATATTATAAAGCAGAAGAATTCATTAGGTTGATCGTGCTAAATAAAATGTGGAAGTTAAATTTGCACACAAAGGGTTCCGAAAAAAAATCACGTTTATAGGATAAATGTTTTATTTAATTTCATTATGCATTTAAAAAATGAGTATATAACTAAATATTATGTGTATATTTTAAGACTCTACCTGTTGCCGTTATCGATATAGAACAACATCGAACAAAAAATATATTTGAATAACGAAAAAAGTCTTTCTAGATATAACGACCAAAATGATAGAGCTCTGCAAAATCTGCAAAAACTAAACAAAAATATTATTACATAGTAAAATAATCATTGTAGACTGTAATTATACCAAAACATATTTATTGATACTTCCCACGTTCGAGCATATTTGTTTTTGCGTAATTTAAACTATCCTGTCATTAATTACAGTGGATAAATAGCTGAAATGCCTCCCTAACAAAACGAATACGCAAATTATCTCCTGTTAACCCGGCGGGATTGTGGTGAAAAACATTACATCGAATATGTATTGGGGTATGATAAACCAAAAAAAAAATGCTTATATATTATTGCTGTTGTTATTAAAATTATGTAAATTGATATATTCTTAGTTTATTTAGACATCTATTAAAATAAATTAACAATAATATAAGCAGAAAATATTTTGTTATAAAACGTATACACGAACTATGTAGTAGGGTGTCATTTCAGTAGAGTTCGTTTCATTAAATTCACGTACTTCCGCATTTCTTTATCTACAGCTACACGAAGCTGTGGGAGCATAACATAAAATAATAAAATAATCTATGCATAAAATAAATACTGGGTGTGTCATACCCCACAACACTCCCGCCGGTAACTCACAATTTTTTTCTTTCCATAATTTTGTAGAAATTTGGCATCATATAAATTAAAAAGTGTAGGCTAGCACTAAGAAAGATGATTTCGCTAGCTCTGGTAACAGCAATACACTGCGTTGAGTTCCATCACTCAACACGTCCTGTACATTTAAACAGAAAATTCAGTTATAATTTACCTATTTCAGTTTCAGTTATACCTATTTGTACAGAATACCTTTGTATTGAGAGTAAATTTTGAGTTATGTTAGTTTAGGATTTCAGATATCAAAACGGTTTCGCAGATTTCATTTAATATTGTCTTAAACTGTTTCGTGGCTTAAAGGGTTTTTGGAGGTACTATAGTAAATTGAAATAAGTCCAAATCGCCGATATCCATGACTCCGGGTGGTCGTGGATTCGATTTCCATTCGAAGAAATTAAACATTTTATATTTTTATTTCATGGTGATGAGTTTCGCCAGTCAAACCGTAATGAATTCAGAATTTAACGGAGAGTGGGAAATGGAAATTCTTAATGTAAACGGAGTGTCTTAACACTAGGTTCCAAGATTTCTTTCGCCTGCTCTAAAGAATGCTTTTTGACAAAACATATTTAAGAACGTTTGCTAAAATAGTACTTTACTTTAGTTACAGATTTTGATAAACCTTTTCGTTGATTTGAGAAAATATGACTTATTTCTCATAATAAAAAGAAAATTAAATGTAGGAAAAAATATATTTACATTTGTAGCTAAGCTGGAATAACTCGAAAAATAAATTGTTTCAGAATCAATTAACTTGTTAGACCAAAACATTCACCAAAAATGTCAGATTGTCACACAGTTGTTTTGATTTGTATGACACGTTCAACCAGCATTTTGGTATTAAAAATGCCTTTTTATACTATTTCTAAATAAAAAATAGAAAAAAATATAAAAATGCTCTTGATTCTTATGAATATTAACTTGAATATAAAGAAAAAAATATATATCACTTCAAGATTTTTTTTTTTCAAAGTTTCGCAACAAACAACAAACAGCGTCAATACATTAACCAACACTAATAAATAATCTGCGAAAAATATTGAAGCAAAAAAAACAAGACGACTGAAGTAGAAGAAAAAAATACGTTATAAGGTCGATATAGCCTTAAGTTATAAGCTTAAGCGATATTTTAAGATAATTTTTTATAAGTTTTATCGCGCATAGAAAAATGGGCAGCAAAAATCTAATGTAAAGATATTCCGTTCTCCATCTGCTGCATGAGTTCAATATATTGCGTGTGAAGTGGCAGAGTTTAACGCTGCACTTTTATATGTGTACTAGTTATGCCCCGAGGTTTCACCCGCGTTAATTAAAGAACAATATGTTAAAAAAACTATTTTTAAAACATTACGCTATGATTACTTAGAGTAAATATAATATAAAATTACACTGGAAACGGAACGATAAAAGAACGAAAGGAAAATATATTAGTAAAACTCGAGGTCCTATAAAATATGGATATATCTATATAATATTTTGGATGGGGATATGCTGCTGCGGATTGTTTAAAGCATTTTAAAGGAGAACAATTTCGTAATATATGATTTTTTCGTAACTTTCACTGTTTACGCAGCGCAGGGAAAGAAAGCTGTCAAAAAATATATATTTACCCAATTTTGCATTTTTTTTTATTACTGTTCCACTCCCATTAGCCATAGCGTAATGTTATATAGATAGCCTTCCTCGATAAATGGGCTTTCCAATACAAAAATATGTTTTCAAATCGAACCAGTAGTTTCTGAGATTAGTCATGAATTTTTTTATATTATTAGTATAGAGTTTAAAATATTTACTCCGTTCCGTCTCTCAACATAAAATGCCTCGTAAATTCGGCGGAAGGTGAGGAAAGAAAAGTCTTAGTGAGAAGTATACAGCGTGAAGTTAAATAAATATTTATGTTATATTCATAATTTTAGGCTCAACTTTTATCTACAAGTCGCTGTTATTTCATTATTTTAGCCATTGAAAATCATTTTCGTTGCGATTTTGATTGATTGTTCTCTTCCGACAACCGAAAATAGTTTCCTCTTTTATACAGCGTCAACAAGTTTATTAACTGTGTTTTATATTATTTAGTGGCGCAGTCGTGGCGCAAAGGCTCAAGTGTGTGATTGTAAACGTAACGTGTCATGTGTTCGATTCTCATCTGTTCCATGTTATCGAGAAAATTTTAATTTCCTCGCTGTGAGTTCTACCACTCAAAACACATTGGAAAAATTGGGGAACAGAAATATCTTAATGGGGACAGTGTCAACATTCCCAGTAAAAAAATCGTAGGAAAATGTATTGCAGGTTCCCTCTACTACACAAAAAAATTAAGCTATAATCCACCTGTATAAAGTAACTTAAGACACTAATGAAGCCACCCATCCTTTTTGGAAATGTTTTAAGAATATTATATTATACTCGGTACTTCACTCATATTACGCGCGATTAAGATATAAGGGTGATGTTAACATCGTAGTGTAGTAGATTAATTAACTTTTACATAAATTTTATAAGTTTTAAGCTTGTATTCTTAAATTATAACTGCAAGTAAGACTAAGTTGTCGGTTTGACTCCCACTCGAGGAATTGCAATATATAATATTTATATTTCTTCGCCCTGATAACGAGGCAAGGCGCGGCGTTAGGTTCCACACACTACACACAATGACTCGAAAATGGGGAATGGCGTGTCTTAACACGTTCTCAGGTTCCCTCTGCCTATCATGCTATGTGTGCGATTAAATATAATTTAATTTTATACAAAACACAATTAAGTTAATAATCTGTATACAAAAATAGGCTTAAACACTCAACGCTTTCAAAGCTTTCGAATAGGCTATTTATGTTTGAATAGAAACTAGAATAGTTAGAAATATTACAATGAACAGCTTTCAGCGCAAAAGCACGGTCGATGTATCGCTGAGTTTGGTGCTTAAAATTATATAGTGATCTAGTTTAAAATTGATAGTTTATTTCTGGTGTGTATGGGGTTGGAATCCCTTTATAATTACTCTTAAAATGTAATGCTTGAATATAGTAACTATTTAAAATGAAACTATTTTAACCGGATTAATCGCGTATATTTTGTATTTTTATACATTTTTGGAAACCCGACGTTTCGAACACTTTGCAGTAGTCCGTGGTTACGGGTAGACTGTAACTATCGCCAACGACTTCTAACGATATAGTAACTATTAAGGTTCACATTTTTAGGGTTATTACATGTTGACTGGTGCAATACAACGGCATGTTTTGTCTTTTTACCAGAGCCAAATACAAATAATTCATTCTCTAATTGGAAGTCAAACCCACACCTGTCTCCTTTACAGTTAGCCTGTAAAACCGTGCCGCAAAGGCAGAAAATATGTACATAATAATAATTATATAAAAGCATGGTCTTGTACAACGTCAGTTTCAAACAATGTTTTATGAAGTAAAAACTAAAACTACCCTCACCATACGAGAAGATGCACACATAATCATATTTCAAAGTAAATACTTTTAAAGAACAAATGTGACAAGTTGTCGGTCTAACAAGTATTTACGACGCATTCGCACTGCGGTGTATGAAGCAAAGATGAATTATTGCTATTGCGTTTTCTTATATTAATATAAGTTCAATGCAGCGCAACACGTCTGGTTGTAAAGGCGATGATTGTAGATTCGATTCTCACTTGAAGAATCGCTCTGGAAAGACGAGAATGAGAGGTTAAGCGAAGTATCTTATGACTAGCTCTAGCCATGATAGCTCTAGCGATAGAGCGCGAAACTGAAAAAAAATGCAATTTTTTTGTCCAAGAATAATGTTTCTAAACTATTAGTAAATGGAATATTGTGATTTATGATTAGATTTTATATGAGTACTCGGGAAAATGAGGAACTAAAGATATTATATACTATATATTTTCACGTTGACAGTTAAACGTTTAATATATATAGAAATCGAACGTGCCGAAATAAACAAAGCCTAACTAACAACTGTACCAGTCCACAGATTTTAAATAGTATAAATATTTCATGTTCTCCACTTTTTGTTTATTTATAGAGGCATTACGTGTTTAGTGGATTCAATGCTGGCCTTCATCTTACCAAAGCTTGAAAATAAAATAAAAAGAATACTTAGAATTTGTATATAAAATTAATGTCGCGAGATCTGAACCCGCGCCTTTTGGAAGCCGTCCAAGCGACCTATCTTATCAAGCCTCGTTGAAATTCTTATGTTTACACTATAACTTAGTTGTGTTTTTAGTATATCTCTAGGATTATTTTTATATTTCGAGATCACCGTGGCGAAAAGAGCATGAGCGAGTTGTGAGGTCGAATCCCACTTGAGAACTTGAAAAAATATATATTTTGATTTGATATCAAGACAAAGCTCGGCATTGAGCCGGAGACGGAGTGTCGTAACACTGAGTTCCCAGTGTCTCAAAGCTATCTAAAGATAATTGCTTAGAACGACTCTTATGCATTGGTTATTTCTTACCAATGTAAATGCATTAAACATTTTTCTTTCCCAAATGTTAAAACCTGACCTGAGCGACAATCGAACCCACAACCATTCCATTTACAATCACGCACTGTGCTATAAGTTAAACAATTAGATAATTAATTCTTCATCCACCAAACGATATATACCACATTCATTAATAACTCGCAGTACCGTATAGCGGTGAACATTTGTCATACATTCGGGGCAATCCATCTTGTAATCTTCGAGTACGTAAAGCTTTCGAATAACCTTCTAAGTGAAGATTCTTATTAACATGTTATTATTAAAACAGTAACAAAAAGGTGATATTTTTATAAAAAATATTCTTACATAAGGATAAATTATTCTGTTTCTCTAGCGTCCTACTCGAAAGCTAAGAGACATCATTCTTTTTATATATAACTAATCAACACTAAGCTAGAAAAAGAAAAAGCTCTAGCTCTAGCTAAGAAAAAGCTCTAAGTAAACGCGATAGTTGTGAGTTCGATATTCACTTGGGAGAAATAATTATTTTAAGCTATATCTCTGACATAAAGTTGAAGAGTATGTTTGATTGAATGTGATTAACAGTTTAATTTTTTTTTTGGTTTAGACAATTTATCAAGAAATATCATAACGTAATAAAGTTTATATTACTTAAATCGTTTCAATGTTTCAATGCGGTCAGAGCCACTTTTTTTCTTTTTTAATTTCAGTTTCAGTTTTTTTTTTGAATTTGACAATGCGGGTAAAGCCACAGATAAATATTTGAATATAAAATAATAATATTACATACATTTTGTAGCTCCACGCACTATTCCGTACTTAACAGGATAGGCAGAGGGAGCTTGGAAACCTAGTGTTAAGACACTCCGTTCTCCATTTTCCGCATTTATTGCATTCTGCCTTGCTACCAATCCGAGAAAACGAAAATATTTAATTTCCCTGAATGGGAATCGAATTCACAACTTTACAGTCGCACGTATAGACCGCTGCGCAATGACTGGCCCCAATTATTACATACATTTTAAATAAATGATATGTGTGTAAAATATTTCACTCTGAAATAACTGCGCTTGATTTATAAACGCTTTCCGGGTAGTTCGTATCTGAAAAGTCAATTAGCGTTACTGCCAATTAACTAATAATAAATTAATTTCATATTAAAAATAGCTTTTTCTTTTTAATTTTATATTAAATATGCTAAATTTCGTACGGTGAGGCCGTCGTGGTCGTGGCACGGCGGTTGTATATGTGTTTGTAAACTCGGTGGCTGTGGGTTCGATACCCACTCGGGGATTGAATTATAAGTTATTGCTCTGTTAACAAGATAAAGTGCTGAGTTGATTTTCGTGAATCACGTAGAAATGGTTCTGTACAATCTATAAAGACAGCAAAAAAAAGCAATGTCTTGAATGGGAGCTCCTGTAAGTATTTAATTTCAGAATAATGTTTAGTATTTCTTGATACAACGGCTACTTAAATATTTATTGTCTGTGATAATTTTAAGTGTCCAAATGTCACGGTTTAAGAGATACTGTCTAGTGACAGACCGCCCGACAGACAGACAGACGGACTGATGAGCAGCGGAGTTCTAGTAATAAGCTCCCGTTTTACCATTTGGGTACGGTATCCTAACAATTGAAATCTAAGTGATTCTATTGCAATTATTTGTCTTTACCTTCATAAATACAAGATAAATTAATATATAAAAAAAAAAAAAAACAGATTCACTACGGAGGAGTATCATTACACTATATCCTTCTACCTAACATGTTACATGCGTGATTAAACGCGCCACCGAAACCAACATAATAATTATATTGACATTAAAATTAACACAAAAATTAACTTTTAAACTCAATTATTTAATATTTTACAAAACACCAAGGGCTACTCGCTCAAATACCTTCGATGTCCAAACAATGTCCAACACTTAATTGTTTCAGCGCTCCGCACCGAGCTGCAGACCACAAGCCGTGCTGAACACAACATACCCGTGAAGCTTTGCGGTCGAACTTGTATTGGAATGCGTATCTCAGTATTGGCTACTCGATTGTTACGTCATCATATAGTAGGCGTTTTTATCTTTATTTGTAGTTGAAGGTGTCTGTGTGTATCCTACCTACCTATTGTATGGCTATAAACTATGGAGGAGGGCGGGTAATAAGGGTTGGGTATTAAGGCTTCTAATCCTACACATATCAGCAGGCAGCTAGGAAGCAGGAGCAGGTAGGAAGTACCTGGGAATCAAGAAATCTTAGCACTAAAAAACGTCCGAATTTCAATTAATTCTGCATGCTACTTGGTGGAACTTAACACCTCGTTAGAAGGCGAGGATATAAAAATGGGCTGCTTATATTGTTTTTTTAGCTTCACGATAGATCCCGTACATATAAGAGTAGGCAGGAATAGTGTGTAAGCCTAGTGGTATAAACTGTCCGTTCCTATTAACACAACTTCCATCCCAAACTTTTTAATGAATTTTGTGAAAGTACTATAAGTTAATATGCGGGACTCGACGCCGCGCGAGATGCGTGTCGATTGACCAAACTATGAACTTAATGCTGCTTACTTATTTAAAAAACGTATAAAAAATAAAACGTAGCGGGACTCGAATCGGCGCCTCCTGGAAACCGACCGTTTTCTAAATAAGTATTTTTCTTTCCTAAGTATGGAATAACACTTTAAAAATGTTTATAAATATTAATGCTGCTTTTTATGAGATTAGGGCAGGAAAAATTAAAATAATTTATTATGGCGAGTGACAATCGAACGAAAAAAAGTGATAATCATTGAGGATACTTAATCCTAATGCTCCACAATGGCCTCGTGACAATACTTATAAGATCTTGATAAGTACCTACTCGTTTAATAATAAAAGAGGGTAGACAGCATAAATCCGATGCGTGTGTGTAAGTTTGAAAATATGTTTTTTTTTTCATAGATCCTCGTTGTAATACGCATATCCGTAATAGGATAGGTAGAGGTAGGTTACCTCAAGTGTCAAGACACTTAGTTACTCACTCTCCGCCCAATTTTCGCCACATAACGTGTTATTCTCTTCATTTCTTCGCTATGTGAGGTAATAAAGTGAGGAAATAAAGCGTGGCGAAATTGACCGTTTAACACTAGGCACTCCCTTTGCCTATCTTGCTTTATGCCGAATATAATGTGAAGGGTAAAAATAAAGTAAGTATTCTATCTACTATATGAAACATTTTAAACTCATTTGAAGCTCAGTGAACGATTGTGCAAACACTTAGAGTGTAATTAATTTGGATTTCATTTGCAAAAGGAAAACAAGACATACGGCAAAGCTGTGATTCCCAAATTTTTATATAGATTTCATATAATATGTCTTTGTGAATGGCGAAACATAACGCTGCGGTTTGTCTTATCAGTCATAGGGGAACAAGCGTACGACTGACCGGTTGTGGATTTTATTCCCACTCGAGAAAAATATTATTTTTCATACTTATTTAGAAAACGTATAAAATTTTGAACGTAGCAGGACTTTTTATACATTTTCTAAATAAGTATTTTTCTTTTCTAAGTGTGGAATAATACTTTAAAAATGTTTGAAAATATTCTTTTTTATTTCTCCCCTCTGGTAATGAGGCAAAGTACGGTTGGACGGAGACACTCCGTCTTAACACTAGGTACCCTCTGCCTACCCTGGTATGTGCGGGATCTAGTTCGATGGATAAAAAATTGTGACAAATAAAATACTGTTCAACATAAAACATTTACATAATTTTTACAATTTTTACAAAAAAGCTGTAAGCTACCGTTAATGAGATCGTTATATATTTGAGAAACGCTGCCGTTGCAACGATAAAGCAGACTTACAACACTGTGCTGAAATTTAATTTATTTACCTTTCGAATGTAGTGCTTGAACAGATTTTTTTTGGTTTTGTTTTATTTCTAAATGTTACCGAACTGATGCTTTCGTTATACGTTTGACTAAAAACCCTTTAGCGTCGGTAAAAATTTAACGAAATATATATAATTTTTGCTTTTTTTAAACCGTTTACCCCGGCGTTTTGGTCGCGAAGGGGTGCTAGCGTGCGAAAGTTATGGGTTCTGTCGCACTCATAGAATGAAATATTTAATATTTACATTTTCTCGCTATAATACTGAGGCAAAGCGCGGCGTTAAATTTTACTTTATTTAATGAAATGCCTTAATACTAGGTTTCCAGATCCCCTGTGCTCCTGCCAGGAATAAAATTTTTTTACGTAGCGGGATTAGATCCCGTTTTAAGATAAATTAAATATGCTAATTATATTTCAACATCAATATTATCAACTCGATGGAATTTTAAGATTAAACAATGTCTTAAAAAATGTTTTAATGTTAGATTATCTCTGCTTGACATATGTGTGGAATAAGGCGTGAAACTGAAAAAAATTCTAACATTTAATGAAAAATTATATCTCAGAGCAAAATCAAAGTAATTATATATTCTTATACGTTTTCTAAATAAGTATAGTGCAATATTTTTTTTGTTTTTTTTTCACGCCATATCACTTATATAGTAGGGTATATAGATGGAATAAAGATACTGTTTCCACTCTCAACATTTTAACACAATTTTTTTATAACATTTTCACTATTTTCCTTGTTACTAGAGCAAGGAAATGAATATAATTCCTTCCTTCGATTAAGAATCGAACCCACGACCATCGCATTAACAAAATCAAACGATGCCCATAAGTACAACAACTAAAAAGTGTTACCAATAACATATAAAACATATTTTTGCTTAAAATGACTTTAAGCATCCCTAAAGGCAAATGAGCTTTGAACGTAATTTTATGCAAATGAATACGTTACTTAACCGCCTTATATAATATTATATTATAACTTAGATGACACCTTCTGAATATTAAATAATCTTGCTATATTGTAATCATTTTGTTAAGAAATTGTATTTTTGTGAAAATCTTAAAATGTCCGCGTTTACATATCTATTAGTGGGATCGGTTCTCGCTTGAGATTATTCATTAAATTCAGTTCGAATGTTTAGGCATTGTGTGTAGATTATCGGAACTCAACGCTGTGCATTCGTCATTACGAGTGGGACTCGCACCCACAATCGTCGCGTTTACAGCCGCACGCTCGTACCCCTGTGCCATGACGGCCTCACTACTGATACCTACTGAAATTTCTTATACAGGATTTGAAGTCACTACCATTGTAACCAATCTATAACGTCTTAATTTAAACAGTTGGGACAAACAGAAAATAATGTAAGCTATCCGTAAGTATTTTTAATTTTTGTGTATGAATTAAAATAACTCATTTATTTATCGCCAAAATTTATTAATAGGCCAGTCGTGACGCAGCGGCACGAACTGTGACTGTTAAGCCGACTGGTTGTGGGTTCGATCCCCACTCCAGGAGATGAAATATTTACTTAAATT